>JZKD02S0351659.1:457912-475737 GCA_000966675.3 Picea glauca
GCATCAAAATATATATTTTTTATGTATTATATAAAAAACGCTCCCGAAACGCTCCCGCTCCCGGAGATTTTTGAAAATATGCGCTTCCCGCTCCCGCTCCCAACAGCCTTGGTTTAGTTTAAATCATTTTGGTTACTCTGTAAATTGTTTAATTTTATTTAGCAAATAAATTCATTTCTTAGATGTTTAAGGCAACTAGATCCATATAATTTTATTCAGATGTACCAACCCCCCTTTCCAAACCCAAATCCACCACCAACGAGAGATAATCCAAACCTAAATTCACCATCAATTCCAAATAATCCCAACTCGAATCCCCAACCACCTATTGCACCACCTTCAAACACCAACATAGGGATTGGAAATCACCTGAACAGTCTTGGAAATTTAATTGATTAATATAGAAGGCTCAGAGAGGCAGTGCATCTTTCCCTTACTGCATCATTAGAAATTATTATTGCTTCCATTGGCCGATGCAAGAGTGTCCCTGGGGTTAAAAGCAATCCTAGGTAAACCAGAATTTTAATTTATGTTTCAATTCGTAACTTTGTTTGTTTTGTTTGAAGTTTGTTCAAATTTGCAGTGATTCCCTTGAAGGGTTTTGAGCATACAGAGTTGACAACGAACGTGGTGTGGATAAAGTCTTGCGAGTTGAACCAAGGAGGGATTGCAAAGGTAAATTTGACTTAATTAGAATAAATCTAAGTCACAAGGTTCGCCGAACCTAAAGCTTGAGGTTCGAAATTCGGTGAACCTCAAGGTTTGCCGAACCTAAACGAACTTGAATGCGTGCCCGAATTCAAACCTTAAGATGAATTTTAGGGAGAATTTTATTGAGGTTTGGATGAGGTTTTATTAGGGTTCAATATGTATGGCCGAACCTAAAGCCGAACCTCATCCGAACCTTATTGGAAAATTCGAACCCGAATCGAATCTAATCGTTGTCAAACCCGAACCATGTGACTTAGGAATAAATAATGGTGACCAAAATATGCAATCACAAATAAGTTGGAACTAGTGATTGAATCCGCCTTGAACTTCTTTAATTCATTTAACAAAGGAAGCTTGGAACTTGTTAACATCAAATCTTCCTACATGACTATGAGCATTACTTTCCACCTTATGCTCATGGATATTATTCAGGGTGAGCCCAACATTACAAAGTTCACCATTCAGCATCAATAGTTCATGAGTACCTTAGTCATATGGGTACCTTGTTGCAGAGCTTTGTTCCATCCCTACCTTGCTATAGAGTCGTCACATATGAGCTTTTAGGAGTATTCAAAGATCAATATTATAGGGGGGTAGCACAACTTGTGCTATTTTAGTAGGTTTTCAGCTTAAAGTTATGGGATTCTATTTTAGCAATTTTCCCCATGCATCAGATTTACATGCAATTTTGGAAGATGCATGGGGGATGGAGGATAGGCAAATGGGAACTTCCAAATTATTGATTCAATTATATTTAGAAATTTCTACTTTTAGGAACTTAGGTATTTTCAACAACGGATGACAATTTTGGTGATCCAGTATTAAGTTCTTCAAATAGGCACTTTCGGATCAAGATTCACAATCTTGGGAAATTTCTATTTTTAGATATTTCTTGAAATTTGAAAGTAGATTTGGATACTCATTAGAGAGATAAGCATGGGATTCCCTTTTTGTGAAGTTCTTGTTACAAGAATAAACTAGATCACTAAATGCCAAATCCCTAGATAGGGTTGAGACATAGAAAAGGAAGCAAAAGAAATAGGAATAACAAGTGACAAAGAGCATTCAAGGCAAAGAGTGAAGAAAGTTTGGAACTTTATGAAAGGAGTTGTTTGTCCATGAATCTCTTGACACCAATCACAATGTGACCTCTGACCTCCAGCAACATCAACGAAGTATTTTGAATTTTAATGAAGGGAATTCTTTACCAATAATTCAATGAATGGGGTTCCAAACATTGATGGTTGGTTCAATTGGCAGTTTGAATTCGTTGGAAGATAGAATGATTTGAGAAGTTCGAATGCTATGGACAGTTTATAAATTGTAATTTGAAGTGTTAAATTTATAGCAGCTACGAGAGCCATTCTCCTGAAGGATGGCTAAGACCCTAGACGAGATCTAGGGCCCCCAGTGCACTCCTGGGGTACTTGGTCTGGGACCAAACAGTCAGTGTCATGGCAAAAGACCCTTCTTAGGGCCCCCAGTATATGACTGGGGTTCTTCGTCTGAGACTAAGCAGATAAAGCCCCTAGATATGTCTAAGGCCCCTGGAAATGTCCAAGGTACCCATGCCTGAGGCATGGGTTGATCCATGGTCTTGTACCATGGTGGAAAAGTCCCTTATAAGGGCCCCCAGTATACGACTGGGGTTCTTGGTGAATAACCAAGCAGTGAAGACCCCTGAGAGGGCCCCCAGTATACGACTGGGGTTCTTGGTCTTGGACCAAGCAGTTAAAGCCCCTAGATAAGCCTAGGGCCCCTGGAAAAGTCCAGGGTACCCATGCATACGGCATGGGTTGATTCTTGGTCTATGACCATGCAGGCAAAGCCCCTAGATAATCCTAGGGCCCCTGGAAAAGTCCAGGGTACCCATGCATACGGCATGGGTTGATCCTTGGTCTCTGACCTTGGTGGATAAGACCCCAGGAAAAGTCCTGGGGCTACTTGATTCTCTATCAAGTACTTGATGGTACATGACCTTCCTTGAAGAAGGACATAACCACAAGAGGGATAAGTCCCATATGCAGTGATGTTAATAAACTAATAGATTCACCATGTGATATGAAGGAATGAGTAATGCCACCTTGCAAACCCTCCTTTACCCTTGCCTGGTTGTTTTGGGGTTCTTGTTGTCTTATTAAAGGGTTAAAATTAAAAGTTAAATTTAAATGTTATTATCACATGTTTAAATTTAAAATTTAAACATGTGATTTTAATGTATCTTAATCTAACCCTTGCCCTAACCTAAACCTATATATTAAACCCTCCCCTCTCACTTTACACCCACCAATCATTCTAGTGTGCTAGCATCTCCTCTAGCCTGCGGCCTCTTTGTATTTCTGTGGGAGCGGCCCCTCTTGTTTTGCTGTGGGAGCGGCCCTCTTGTTTTCTGCTGTAGCTGCAGCCTCTTTGTATGTGTGGGAGCAGCCTCTTGGTTTATGCTGCAGCTGCGGCCTCTTGGCAATTGATGAAGGGATAGCCGTGGCCTCTCATTGACTTGCTGTGTATACCTACAAGCTGCCACCTCTCCTCTGCTGTGGTTGAGCTTCTAACTGCGGCTCCCTCTAGTCCAGATCCGGCCTCCTCTAGCATAGCAGCATCCTTCCATTTGATTGCTGTTTGAGGTGTGGCTCACTGTGTGTTTACAGCTGGTATTTTAAGGGTTTTAATACCCTTATTCTATGTCTGCTGTGCAGCCCCTTTTTGCTATGGCAATTTCTTGTGGGAGCCATTTGCTGAAGACTTAGTTTCTTCACTGCTGAAACAAGGGTTTACACACAGTCCAGTTTTGCAGATCTAAAAGGTCTCTTGGGTAAGGGTTTTACTGTGTGAAGGTTTGGGCATTTGTTTACCTCTGTTGGGTTTGTTTTCTCCCTGTGGCCCTTGTGCTTGATGGCAAGAAAGTTCCTTCATTCTATGGCATTAAGATCCACTATAGATTCATGAACTGAACCTTTGTCTGAGCATACTAAACTGGATCTATACCTATTGTGGTTACTGTGCTATCTTCAGAGGTAAGGTTGCTGTACCAGGTATGTACCTTAGTCATCTTTCTCTGATTTGGATTTGATTCTGCTACAGGACTGTTTAAACTAGTATGCATTGTGTAGATCTAATGATATATATATTGTGAAATGATTAGACAGAATTATTAGGTCTGAAATCTGTGTTTAGTGATATAGATCTATTACCATGTTCAGATCTGCTCACTGCTACTTTAGATCTGAGTTTACATTTATATTTTGATCAGAGTTTTCTCTTCAAGTTTGTTGCTGTTCCTCATAGATCTTCATGCTATGTGTCTCTATCTCTGATTGAGTTCAAGATCTAGTTGTTGTGATCATTGAAATTTAAAAGAGATTACTGTGTTGCAAATTTACCCTAAAATCTAACATTGAAGAATGAGCAGGGAGATAGCCCATGGAAGATTTCATAATTGGCTTGTGGTTTGCAATGTGGTGAGCATTTATGTTGGTCATTTGAATAACACTGTTGGAATCATGATGAGGATCAGTAATTGTCCCTCCTTCAGGACAGATTGCATTGACATGCTGTAGTGTTTGGAGATCACAGTTTCCTTGTGCTACTTTCTCGGCAATATGGCAGTGCTTACACATCTCAACTTTATTCATCCTTTGAAAAGTTCAGTGTAAGTTTGTTTTTGAGATTGAGCATAGCTCAATATTTCCCTTTTGTTATATGTGGCAAGATGAGATACACCATCAACTCCTAGCTAAGGGGGGCCTAATAATCAAGAATGCCCAATCCCTTGACCCTGTTGCCAATTCTGATTGTCTTTCAGCTTTAGTCGTTCTTCAGAAGAGGTTACTATGTTCATAATATATACCCTTCCACTTTTTACTTTACTGATTGTAAATATATTTCTATAAATATAAGTCATATTCTTCCAAAAAACCAGCAAAAACTTATTGAATTGATTAACATCGGGAATTACTCCCTCTTATTCAATTTTTTAACTCCATAACCCATAGGATTCAAAAAACTGAAGTCATTATTTGCAATTTCGATATTTAAGCTTGTTGCTTTTCATTTTTTTGCACACAGATTTGCACTTTGAAAGGCAAGTTTACATGTTGTAATAGCGGATTTACATGTTTCCCAAAGCCAAAAATCATCCTCAAGTGTAAATCTACATTTCGAATTGTTGTTTTACTGTGTTTTAATACAGATTACAGGTCTGATATTTTAAATTACAGCAAGCGTTTATTGCAGTTTGGCAGCATTTTTTGATCTCTATCATCCATACTTCGCATTCAGGTTGCATAGGGATTCCCCCTGTGATTGGCAAGCACTAACAAAAAGTGTAGGGAAACTATATGAGGTGACTGTACATTCTCAAGCTACCCCGGAACTGTTATTGCACAACTTGTAGGTTGAAAAAAGCCCACCCAACCACCAAAATGGCAACAACTAAGCGACACTATACCCAATGTCACCTCAATATAGGTCCCGCACTTCGAAGGTCACTAGGTCACTCTAGGGAGGCGATCTCGGTGACCCTGGGGGGATTGAGATGGATGGAAGGGAAAGAAGAGAAGTATCCCCCTAAAAGTCAATGATGGAAGAGGAAATATGGCTTTGATGACTCATCTCCGGGTGGTTTAAGGTTGCCAAGTCTTTGGATGCCTGCAAAGGGTGTCTGTACCTGCCCGAGACACAAGAAAAGCCACAGTGCATGTAGTAATGTTAGTTGGGCAAGCAAGTTAATCTTATTGTCCCTGATTTCAGCAATGATCAATGATATATATCAGAACATAAAAGATAATAAGGGCGGCAATATAAGTGCTGAAAGTCCAATTGAATAAGCACGAGACAAGCTAGCAAAAACTAGTTTAGCTCAACAATGATAGAACAAGACTTTAGCACAAAAAGCAAGGCTGTCATATAAAGATAACTGCAATGATATTTATCAGCCTTATGGCTGTAACAAACTTGTTATTACAGCAAGAGATTTAACCACTAAAACTTGCTCAAAACTTGCCAAAAGATGCGTTGTACTTAGTAGATTATGTGGGCAGATTTTAGGCAATTTTCAACGGTTAAATTAGAAGTTATTGAAAAGTTTGGTTAGGGTTTTCTGCAGCCTAATGGCTGTAGGTTAAATTTGTAACAGCAGCAAGAAATACTTGGAGAAATGAAACGCCCTAGTGGCTCAAGCAAGCATTTATAGCATAGATTTGATTCCACTGGGAACAACTTCAAAATCAAGAAATTTCACATTTCCCAAAGCCACAATTTTATATCTCCAATGCAACAAGTGATGACTAGTGCCTTTAATGATTGGGTTAATGGAGTCAAGAAAAGAAAGAGCTAAAGGTACTACCTCCTTGGGGCTATAAATTCTTTTACACCCTGTTATCCATCAAAGTCGCACTAGGATGGACTTCCAACGAGCTGCCAAAGGTTGAACATTTTCATGTTCAGAGTTCAGAAGTTCAGCCGGTCAATAAGACCACATTTTTCACATTTTCCATACAAATTGTAATAAGAAATGTTGCATGATGAACTTGTAAAAGGTCTTAGCCACCAAAGTTGGAGTATATAACTCATGGTTAGGGCTTAACATGGATCTAAGCCTAGTGTCTAATGTATATTACCATGCTAAACATACTCCTAAAGTCTTATGGAAATGTGCTAAGTCCCCCTTAGGTTCTTTTAATTTTTTCAGTTAATTAAAAGTTTTCCGCAAAACGGGAATTTTTAATTAAAAAATAAAATTGTAATAAAAAGGTGGTACTAGGAGTTTTTCTACGCCTTGGGGTGCTCATTTTTCGACCTAGAGCACCCACATTACCTAAGTACCCACTTGGTTGAGTAAAATTAGTGATTTTAATCACTTACAAATCAATTTTACTAAAAAAACCCAAAAAAGACATAAAATCAAGAAAAATCAGCAAAGACTATTTTCTTGGAAACATGTGGAGACATGTTTTGGGTAAGTTAAAGCCTCAAAAGGCAAGGTGGCAGCCATAGATGATAGGATACTTCTTATTGGTCAAAGGCTAAAGGATATGACATGTGTTTTGGTATATGGCATGTGCTCCATAAGAGGGTGCGCACCTCTTGAGATGTGGCGCATTCCCAAGAGGGGCAGCCAACCTCTTGAGAGGTGGCACCCCCCATATCCCCTCAAATCTACATGTGGCGAGTTGTTGGAATGTTGGGAGAGGTGGCAGCCTACTCCCATACACTTGGCTTCCTTTTTCATCCAAGTGGTGTGCCCTCCTTGTCCACTTGGTGCGCCCTCCTCCATTGGGATTGTCATCCATTTGGTTATAAATTGAAGCTTCCTCCCATTTCACAAGCTAGTTAGAGTTTTGGGAAGGATTGTTCTTGTATCATTGTATCATTCTTGAATTGGAATAAAGAAGGCTTTGGAGGCAAATTTGGTGTGAATCCATGTGTGGTTGCTCATTGTCATGTGCAAATTTATGAGGTGACACTGTTTTATTTCATTTGTCTATGCAAATTTGTTGAATTTGGCCTTTGCAGGAGTATTATTGCTCATAAAGGATAGGTTTATAAATCTTGTTTGATTTATTATTCCTATTGATTATCTATTTTAGAGATTTTAATGTGCATTTTATGTTTTGCTTAACTAATGTGCCATTGAGTTTCTTTGTAGGTAACACCAAGATCTAACAAGTTTCTTGCAACTGTTGTGAAGCTTAGAGCTCTCATTTTGAAGGATTGGAAGAGCTTGCTTGCTTCTACTTTCTCTCCAACATCTTGAAGGACAATAGCCCCTCTTTCCATACCAAGAAGACTCCATTTTGCCCAAGCATTCCAAGGGTTTAAGGAACATTTCTTCTCATCTCTTTCGCAAACAAAATCTAAAAATTTATGTTGGGTTTTTTTAAATACTTGCAAAGTAAGGTTTCAAGTTTAGAGAAGTATTATAAGTTATCTTTTCTTTGCATAGTAAAGGCAAGTAGAATAGATCTTTCATTCTAGCTTGCAATATACTATCTTTAGGCTCTCTTTCTTTGTTGAAATCTTAAAGCTAAAGATAGTTTACTTATTGAAGAGTTTCAATTCCAAATTTGACCAATTCTTAATGTCTTTACTTTCTGTTCTAATACAGCGAATAATATCAGTAAGAAAAGGCTCTTTCTTAGCTAGTTTAGACTTAAATTTTGCTAGTTTATCAAAGGAATTTACTTAGAAATTTTTGGGTTTTATCTACTAATAACCAAAGACACTCTTAAAGTGTTCTTGGCCATCTGTTGCTATCTTTTGTTTGTTGTTTTGTACAGGTTGGTGCGAAAACAAGAGGATACTCTACCGAAAATTCGAAGATTTGAAGTTTCTAAGACCCCCAAAGTGGCCCTATATTGTTGAAAACTATTGTAAAAGTAAATTTTCATTTTTTTGATCCATCTTTTAAAGAGATCCTAAGACTCTTCAAGAGCAATTGTAACCGATATAATAAAATCAGTGAGCCAAAGGAGGCCTCACTTTGTTCTTCCCCCCGGGGGGGGTGTTGTGTTTTGGGATCTTGTGTCTTAGCTTGCATCAATTTGTCCCGTTGATTTAAGTGCTCAAATAAACTCACATCATCTTTAAAGTTAAAATAAACCACAATCTAGATTAGATTTCATTTTTTGCAAAAGTAGAATACTAATTGCTAGTTAGTTTCCATTTATGCAATTTCAAAGTTGGAAATAAACAGTATCCTCAGTGTCTCGCAAGACGCTGGTTTGTGAAGACTTTAGTAATTATAAAAACATTTCCCTTCCAGTACTTTGCTTTATTGTTTAAAATAAACAACTCCTCTCAGCTCCCAGTGTGGTTCCTAACCCTTCCAGTTGCGAGCTTGTCTCGATCTTCTGGGAGTAATTTCATACACAATGGACTGGTCAGTGATGATAGATTAATAGGGAAATCCTGAAAGAGACTTATTGTTTGGCTTTAAGAACCACCTAGGGGGAGTGTGCGAAATTTCACTGAATACCTCGGGCTTGTTCCCCTCAATGTTGGACATCCGGCACCTCTAGTGAGTTTGTTGGTGGAACCATTGCGTTTCTGCAAGTTCTCATCATATCTTTGAGCTAAAGGGATAACCTCTTGAGACGCCAAATCTAGTTTAGACAAACACTTTATTTTCCATGCAAATAAAATTTATCTCATTAACCTACCATCAATAAACCTTAATAAAACACACGATCTACATTGCCCATGATACCTTTAAGGCACTGGTCTCATTCACACATTTGCAAAGCCATATGCTTCAAACGATTTATTTCAGTCATTTACTTTGAAACAGTTTGATTTTACTTGCATCTAACATTTTGTCTCAAGTATCATTTTATGCAAGTATATGTTTAATGTATCTTGTGATGAATAATTGATCTGTGTATGTTTTTTCTTTATATTGGTTAATGAAAGTAAACTCCTAGATTCAATTCTTGTACTTAGATTAGTTTCAAGCCTTAATATATTTGTTAGGGACTACCCCCCTTGGCTTCGCTAGGAGTTGGCCTAGACGGAGGAGTTGAGAATTAGGTGACAGCACCTTAACTCTCACTTGCCCCAAGGACACACCGAGTGGATTGAAGATTTCTTCCATGTCTCTCAGGTGTGTATAAGGCGGCAACACACCCCAAGGCAAGTATCTCTAGCTAGGGTTTAGGCTAAGAGGGTGTATGCATTTGTAATTCTCTTAGTAAACACTTATTAAACCAATAAAATTTAAGCATAAAGTGATGGAGGCTTAGGTGGGGGTGTAAGCTCTTATACTTCCGACCTAGCTCTAGCAAAATAACCTTGTCTTGAAACAAAATGATAATACAATGCAAAAAAGCCTTACCAATTCAAGGAAAATGCTAAGATAAACCACCACAATGGCAAAGAAGAGCCTTCCAAGGCTAGCGCATCACTTCCATCAACCAAATAACCAAGAAAGTAGCCATACAAAAGACCAAAAGAGAGAAATAGCTCCCCAAGTACCTCTCCAAGATACCGAAAATTTCAGTCCAAGTACCTCTCCAAGATGGGAATGTTATGTCTTAAAATGAGATCTTATGGTCTCTATTTATACAAAATGTCTTCAAAATAGTTTGTCCACATAAATTTAGGATAAACCACAAGACTAGGGGTCAACAACCCTAATCTTGCCCCTTTTATCAAACAATATTTAACAATTCACTTTAAAATTTACTTTTACACAAAAATAAACCCTAATTTAAGTTGATGTCACCCCTTTAGGGGACGTTTTGACACTAGGAGCAAGTCATTGGTGTTGGAAGAGTGTAGATAGGCTTCCCAAAGCCACATGTCAATCATCCAAAGGCACTTCTTCATGGTCAAAGCCTCATTCTCCTCAAAACGTCCTTGTGTCAATGCATAACAACCTCACCACCAAATCCTAGCCCCCTAGATGATGTCATGCCTCTAAGGGTGAAGTTTTGCCTCTCCTAGGAAAAACGTTTGGCATGTGAGTGCTAGGTTAGGTCGTCAAACATGTCTTCTAGGCCTCCAAAGTTTCATCTCTCTCATCCGGAATGCGGTCCCTTGGCATTCAACCTGTGGGCTTCAAGCCCCGTGGAAGCCCAAGCTAGGCTTGTTCCTCCAAAATTGTCCACCAACTAGGTCATGCAAAGACAAATAAGCACGCCCTCCAAGGATCTCAAGTCAAAATATCATTATGAGTAAATCAAATCAATAAATGAGCCACCCAAACATGTGCATCAAAGATTACTCTATCAAACAAGTAAGTGCTCAAAGACATTATGCAACTTGTCGAGCTTGGATGTGGGAGGGTTGATGAGGCATCATATTTCGTAGATCTTTCCTAGGTCAAGGAGTGCTTCCCAAGTGATCCTTATTCTAAGCCATGTAAAGTGGATGAAGTGGTTAAGGGTCAAGACTCATTAGGCATGGGGTTCAGACATACAAAGGGTTGTAGTGTCTCATTCAGGGGTGCCTTGTAGAGGGTGTTAGATATAATAGGTGTGCTCATTTCACCATAGACAATATAACAATATTGTCACCCAACCATAGCCCGAAGCCACCCCCGAGCACCTTAACCTTGATAGAGAATAATTCTGGAAGCAAACTGTTGAAATATTGTAACTGCAAAGAGAATTCTATTTATTATTGATTTATTATTCATTAGATCAATCCCCTTTTGTGGATTGATCATGTCGGGCATTGTAATTGACCAAATCCCCTTTTGCGGATTGGTCAAACCTTAATTGTAATATGCAAATTAAGAAGTCGGCCCCCAGGCAAATTAAAGTGGTTCTAACCACCCGGAAAGACAAGTCGGCCCTACCAGTGAAGAGACACCTCCTTTCAGTGCTTGCCAGTTTGTATAAATAAAGGAAGCCAGCGCCTTATTTGATCACTCACTCAACTCACTCATCTAGTGCGCAAGTATTGAAGGAAGTTGCAGTTACCAGTTGTCGGAAGAAGGAAGAGAGAGAGGCGCATTGCTTGGGAGAGGATATTCTCTAGTGTTTGGTTTATTGTCTTGGCATTGTATTGGCTATCTATATTAAAGAAATTTTTGTTGGGTTCTCTTCCCCATGAATGTTTCCCAGGATAAATGTTGTGTATCTTGTGATTTTGTTTCTCTCAATGATCATATCTATGCTATGGTTATCTAGTAAATTGAAAAGAAACCTAATAATAGCTTAAACCTTAACATGGTATCGGAGCTAAGCTGATGAGCGCACCTTTCACTGGATAAGCAAAAACATCACTGCTGTCGTACAAGAAAATTAGGACTTTTTATTGGAGATGATTTTTTGCCTAAAAATCATCTAAAAAAGTGTGCCCTACCCTAGTGAATATTTTGGCACCTTGAGCGCACCTTTTCAATGGACAGAACTCTCAGAAAGTGAAACCCTAGTTTTCACTAGTACTAGAAAACCATGAAACCAGAACCAGTACCAGAAGTACTTGTCCAGATTTCCGCAAGCTCAGTTTCAAGAGGTAAAATTTGGAATTTTCATAAACTAACTATACCAGAATACTCGCCTCAGTCCAGTGCATCTTCTGGTGAGTTCAGTTTTTAGATCCAAGAAATTTGTTTTTTTTATTATTTCTATAGCCCGGAGGGCTAGGGTTTCTACTATAAGAAAGAATGGCTACCAGTATGAGGGTAGAAGACAGGCTGGAAGGATCTGGAAACTTCAGATCCTAGAAGCATAGGTTGCAGATGATTCTAGACGAGAATGATCTCCTAGAACATGTTACAGTGGGTGTACCAAAACCAGAGGAAGAAGAGCGAAAGACCAAGCATAAGAAGAATGAAAAGAAAGCAAAGAGAATCGTGGCAGATTCAGTAAAGGATCACTTGATCCCTCATATATCCGAACTATAGACAACAAGGCAAATGTATCAAGCACTCAACAGGTTATATGAAAGCAAAGACATTAGCCGGAATCTTGCCTTAAGAAATCAATTTCATAATATGAAGATGGAAAACTCAGAATCTGTCTCATCCTATCTTATGAGAGTTTCTCAGATTAGAGATCAGCTTTCAACTATTCGAGATGTCATTAGTGACAAAGAGCTTGTAACCACAACCCTAAATGGGTTTCCAACATTTTGGATTCCTTTTGTACAAGGAGTGTGTGCAAGAAGCAAGTTACCCAAGTTTTAAGTTATGGGCAGATTGCACACACGAAGAATCTAGACTTGCAGACCAACAGAAGAGATTAATTGTTGACTAAGAGAAAGCTCTTACAATTCAAAAGAATGGAAGAAGTTCCTTTAGGAAGAACAATAAAGAAGCTAACTCCGTAAGAGTTCCAGATAAGAAGAAAGATGTTTCAAAGATTAGATGCTACAACTATCAAAAGTTGGGACACTTTTCCTATGACTGTCCTCAAGGAAAAGGAAAACGAAAGCATCAAGCACATGTGGCAGAGGAAGAGGAATCTCCTCCCTCAAAGAAAGCTTTAGTAAAAATTGAGGATTATGTACTTTAAGTTGAAGATAGTTGATTTAAAGAAAGATAGCAAATGGTGGAGTTCGTGGAACCTCCCCACACAAAAACAAAAGATAAGTATTCATGTTTATTTTTAGTATCTTGTTTACTTTAATACTTTATCATTACAAGTTAGATTTTTGTGAGAATGTTAATTAACCTCATTTTATTTCAGTGTCTATGCAAATTTATGAAGGAAGTATCAAAGAAGATGATAAAGAAAGAGATAAAATATTTATTTCAGGTATGATCACTCATGAGAGTGACAAAGGTATGTGTTTAGCTATGGTAGTAAGGGAAAATTTGGTAATTTCATAGCTAGAGTGAAAAAGAGTTCAAAAGTCTTATTCATGATTAGGGTTTCAGATGTGTACATGGTTGAACAAGTTTTGCATAAGAAAAGATGTGTACTACTCTGATAGAAATCATGATATAGTTTTATTTGATTACTTCTTATTGTTACTGACTGATTGGCTAAGTGACATATCTCAGAAAGCATATTGTAAGTAAGTTTACAGGTCTCGAAAGAAAGAACTTATGCCTTGACTTGCAGAAGTTCGACAACATGAGAAGGCCTTATGATATGGTGACAGTCAATAAGAACCAAACAGTATCCAGTATTTATATAGGAGCAGGAGGCTCCTAAAGATGCAGACCATAAATGTTCAAGATGAAGAGACAGATGGATATTCAGATATAGTTGACGAGATGCAGGAACCTGCAGGTTGCTCCAGTACCATTCTTATACATGCAAACAAAGCAGGTTGATCCAGTATGAAGTCAAAAAGAAAGAAATGTTCGAACTGAAGAAGGCACCCGGGATATTACAGAACAGAACTTCAAGGATGAGTAATGAGATATTTTGATGAAGATGAAAGTTATCCAGTAGATGGATGGTGCCCAGCAGATGGGTGGCATGGTATTATACCATGGAAAGATTTTGGACCATGAGACATTTTTTTCAGATCCCATAGCTAGACCTTCATAGAGAAGGAAAAGAGAAGAGACCTTCGTAGAGAAGGGGAATGAGAAATTTGCCAAGGTTGGCCTCTGTCCAAGTGTTGAGTTTTGGATACTCTAGGGACATGCTAGAATACCCTCGCAAAGAGGGGTGTGACCACCCTCATAGAGAGGAGTGTGGATGTTTCTCCAAGGGGCAGCGGGCAGATACTCTCCTCTGGCCAAGGATTGAGTAGCCTGGAACACAAACCTTGACCATGTGGAATGGTTAGTTGGCTCTTGAGGTTTGTGTCGTGATCCTGCGTAGATCATGGAAAGGCAGTCTAGTCTTGTCCAAGCTAGCATCTTGTTAAAATATTGTGTAACTGCAAAGAATATTCTTATCCCCTTTTGTGGATAAAGATAAAATATATGTATTATTGATTAGATCAATCCCCTTTTGTGGATTGATCATGTTGGGCATTGTAATTGACCAAATCCCCTTTTGCGGATTGGTCAAACCCTAATTGTAATAGGCTAAATAAGAAGTCGGCCCCAAAATATATTAAAGGTGGTTATAACCACCCAGAAGAAGAAGTCGACCCTGCCAGTGAAGAGACACTTCCACACGTGCCAGAATTGTATAAATAAGAGAGGCCAACGCCTCATTTAGATACACACTCAGCTCACTCATCTAGTGCACAAGTATTGAAGGAAGTTGCAGTTACCAGTTGCCGGAAGAAGGAAGAGAGAGAGAGGCGCATCCTTGGAAGAGGAATTTCTATGTTGTTTGGTTCATTATCTTGGTATTGTACTGGCTATCTATATTAAGGAAGTTTTATTGGGTTTTCTTCCCCTTGAGGGTTTCCCAGGATAAATGCTTGTGTACTCTTGTGATTGTGTTTCTCTCGGTGATCCTATCTATGCTATTGTTATCTAGTAAGTTGAAAGTAACCTAATAATAGCTTAAACCTTAACACATCTTAACTTCTCTAGTTCATGTGGGATGACTAGGAGTGCAACTATTGTAGTAGTCCTCCCCAGTGGATGGGTGAGATAGATGACTACAAGAGAAGGGAGAACATAAAAGGAATGGAAAAACTCATAGAATATATTTTGTGTGAAGATAAGATATCTTTTGTGTGAAGATAAGAAAGAGTATCTTCTGCACGAAGATAAAAAGAACAAAACCTTTTTTAATATGGATTCATGGAGAACCAGTCAGTGATCGTGATGCCAGATGACCAAGTGGATTATATTCATGCCTATTGTTACCCAATTGATGATGTTGCCTAGTTGATGATGTTATCCAGTTGATGATGTTACCCAGTTGATGATGATTATCCAATGAATGATGTTGCCCAGATGATATTGTTCAGTTGATGATGACATCTAGTGACCTGTCAAAAGATAAAGAATATCCTTCTTGTTAAGAGGGAGTGAATGATGATATGGATGATGAGAAAAACTTCCACTGATTTATAGATATGCCAGTCAGTGTTCCAGATGTTGTTGATGTTGTTGCCCTCTCTCTCTCTCCTAATGATGTTGTAGAATACCCTTCTTGTTAAGGGGGAATGTTGAAATATTGTAACTGCAAAGAGTATTCTATTTATTATTGATTTATTATTCATTAGATCAATCCCCTTTTGTGGATTGATCATGTCGGGCATTGTAATTGACCAAATCCCCTTTTGCGGATTGGTCAAACCCTAATTGTAATATGCAAATTAAGAAGTCAGCCCCCAAGCAAATTAAAGTGGTTCTAACCACCCAGAAAGACAAGTCGGCCCTGCCAGTGAAGAGACACCTCCTTTCAACGCTTGCCAGTTTGTATAAATAAAGGAAGTCAGCGCCTCATTTGTTCACTCACTCAGCGCACTCATCTAGTGTGCAAGTATTGAAGGAAGCTGCAATTACCAATTGTCGGAAGAAGGAAGAGAGAGAGGCGCATTGCTTGGGAGAGGATATTCTCTAGTGTTTGGTTTATTGTCTTGGCATTGTATTGGCTATCTATATTAAAGAAGTTTTTGTTGGGTTTTCTTCCCCATTAGGGTTTCCCAGGATAAATCTTGTGTATCTTATGATTGCCTTTCTCTAAGTGATCCTATCTATGCCATGGTTATCTAGTAAATTGAAAAGAAACCTAATAATAGCTTAAACCTTAACACAAACCCTAAGCCTGATAGCCAATCAATGTAGCGTACCTCTCCCCAGAGCTAGCACACAAGGCAAAAAGTCCAAACCATAACCAAGAGAAAGTCCAAGCCTAAACCGAAAATACAAGTTGCAGTGGCTGCAGCAGCAACTACTCTCCAAACTTGGGCACTTACTAAATTTCTGCAGTGTGCACTCTTAAATATCTGCAGTTGCAAGTTGTGTCTGTAAAATGAGCTCTGGCGTCCTGTATTTGTATTGCTCCTCCTTAACTGTTTGCGCCGACTTCTCATTTTGGAGGCTAAAAACTCAATATTAAATACTTCCTTTAGCCGACTTGTCTTCTAGGGTTATGTCCAATGCTTTAGGGTTTCTTCTTGCTTCACGGAATATTCTATTCTTGTCAGGGTTACACGTGGAGGTTAATACTGTTAGAATATAGAAGATGGTGTGCTCGTTTTACCATTGACGATACCCTCGTCACCCAACCATAGGCCGAAGCCTCCCTCCGAGCACCTTAACCTTGACTGAGAATTCCTCCGGAAGCAAACCCTAGGCTAGATAGCCAAACAGAGAGTAGCGCACCTTTCCCCAAGGATAGTGCATCACAAAAGACTGATCAGATAGTCCAAACCCTCGCCAATAGATAGTCCAAACTAATACTAAAACTCGTTGCTGCTGCAGCTGCACCTGCAGTCCTCCTCCACACGTGCGCACCAAACTGGAGCTGCAGTGCGCACCAAAACTAGGAACTGCAATTCTGAGATGCCACAAATGAAAACTGGCGCCCTATATTTATAGTAGTCCTGCCAGTTTTGTTGGGGCCAACTTCTCCTTCTGGATATGTGTTTGTTCAGTATATTATTATTATTTTTGGCCGACTTCTTCTCTTGGAGGCTACTAACCTAATATAATTATCTTCTTGAGCCGACAAGGCTTCAAGGGTTATTAGCCAACTCATTAGGGTTTCTCTTGCTTCCCGGAGTCTTCTATTCTCGTCAGGTTCATACGTGGAGGTAAATACCTCCCGCAACTACCATGATATTAACACTCCCTCCTAGCTAAAGAGGTATTTACAAGTAATGGACTTGAGCACAAAACATACCATTTACCCGGTATCATCAATATAGTCATCTAGACTATTCCATGACTAGATCATCACCATCATCATCAGCTGCATCATCTCTTGAAACCATACTTCATCTGAGTAATTAGATAGGATGCTGGATAAGTCACTCTCACCATAGAGTGATACAAGAGGAGTAAAAGTTCTGAACTGGTTTCCGTCTGGAAAATCTCTGTTCATCATCCATTTGAATGATCATTATCTCCAATAAACTGTTGATAGTCTTCAAGGCAATTAGAACAAGGATAGAGCACAACTGTGTCTATTCATAGTAGTACATAACTACAATCCAGTGGTTCACTACCACATCAAGTAACACACTAGTACTTGATCAGCAACGTATGGTTGCGAACAGTGAAACATATTCACCACAGTAGTCCTCATCTACTATCATACAGTCTTCATAACAAACATCTGATAGCATCCTGCATAGAAACAATGTCATGATATAAACTGATTTGTCTGGGCCAATCTTTCACTCACATCTGTGAGCTCTGAAAGAATATCTGCCACAGTAGTCTTCATCTACTATCATATAATCTTCATAACAAACATCTGATAGCAATCTGCACATAAACAATGTTATGATAAAAACTGAATCATCTGGGCCAATCTTTCACTCACGTCTATGAGATCTGAAAGAATATCTACCTCACGAACAGTGGAACATATCCACCACAGTAGTATATCTCTATTGTCTGGAGATAGGTAATCTCCATAACAATCATCTGATGCCATCCTGCATAGAAAAATATTGTTAAAGATAAACTGAATCCTCTGGGCCAATCTTTCACTCACGTTTGTGAGATTTGAAAGAATATCTACCCTATTCTTCACAAACAAGGAAGAAGGATTGTCTCTGATTTCTGAGCCTGGACCATTTCTCACCCTGGGCCATTCTTCCTACACTAATCAAAGTGCACCCTGGACAGA
>JZKD02S0351659.1:484676-494952 GCA_000966675.3 Picea glauca
TTGCTGTCCTAAAACAGCAAAAGAAGACAGCCAAACAGTTGAAACTTAGAGCCATACTAAGGTCAAAGACAGACCTTAGATGGCAGCCTCATAGGACCTCAGAATTTCAACATGTGGCACCTTCGTTTGCAATGCAATTTTTTCCCAACCCATTCTCTTGCCATTCTTTGTTTCTTTCATGTTTTAAGGAGGAGTTGAAGGTCATTGTCCTAGCATGGTGTCTAGATAATGACAGTGTCACTCACAAACACCTTGTGGAAATGAAAAGGTTGGCTCGTGATGAGACCCCTTTTCTCTCAGCCATGCAACTGCTCGGTGACCAGATGATGGTAATGTCATACCACTAGATACTCATGATCATGATAGGTCGGCTCGTGATGAGACCTCATATCCTCCAACTAACCCTTTAAGCATTCATAATCATTTATTCTTCTCGGTCCCCCTTTTCTTACAGAGGAGTGTTTCATTGCTTTCTTGGGTGACCCCTGGTCGAAGCATCTACACGGTTTATAAGAAGGATTTTATCTTTTACCCAACAACAATCCCTCTAGGCCTTCAGCCCCTTCTTCCCTTAGAATGAGGGACAACCCCTTCTTAGGTCAATACACCCTAAAATCCCAAGAGATAAGGAAATAAGGGGCTTAAATTATGAAAAGTGGTAAGTATGATCAGGAACGGTATGATGGCTCTTCAAGGGAGTTCCCAGTCGCAAACGTATCACGAGGAAAGACCACTTACTAGGGCACAATGTCAACCACAAAGGTGAAACAAGGAAAAATGCATAATGTCTAGGCATATGTCATGAAATCTAAAGCAGTCTAAAATACAACATACTCAAAATGCCTCAAATATTGAAATGATACTCACCATAATACCTGACTTGTACCTCATGAGCAAGGCCCAGTGCCTCTCGGAAGCCAGCTGGTGTGGTGGATGCCATCTGAAAATTCTGACCTCTGTGGTGGTGAGAAGGGTCTCTATCTGTGCAAGTGGATACGGCTAGTCATGTAGTCTCTTGGCACTCCATATCTGTAACCTGAGGGCCTCGAGACATAATCTCCTTAGTTATCCCACAACATGGGGATAACAAGAACCATTCCAATTTCAAGTGTCAATAGGTGGCACAAGTTGTATTTGATCACCCAGTCCCTATGTGTGGTACATTTAAAAAGGTTCACCATCATAATGTGTAAGGAAAAGATCCACCGAAAATGTTGAGAATCATCCATAGAATCACCTATAAAATAAAGTGGGATGGATCATGCAAACCTATGAATAGAGAGTGCATCAAAGAAGATGAGAAAATACTTAGCTCCTCCATGAGAACAAAAGTTCATCGACCCAAAATAGTCCCTATGAACCAACTCCAATAACTAAGAGGCGAGCCTCACATCAAAATAAAAAAAAGCATCCACTGGAAAACCAGCGACTCTTAGAACATAAACAATATCTCCAAAGGTGGCAGGGTTAATAATGAGATCATCACATCCTAGAACAAGGATAGAAAAATGCACTATAAGGAGAATCCATCAGCTACAAAAGAAGTCTATGTAGAAGGTACATCAAGCTATAATAGAGCAAGATCCACTATAATGGGTTGAGACTCGTCTCTAGAAGAATCCTTGAAAAGAGGCAGTGGAAACAATCCTAGCAAACAATGAATAGAAACTCAATCAAATATAGCATATGTACTAAGGTCTAAAAGTCTAAAAGGATCATATAGACAATACGCCAGAATATAGGCCCATGTACCTCAACCAAAAAAACCTGAAATACAAAACTAATGAAGTCATGCATTGATCAAGGGTTTAGCACAATAGATCAAACCCATATCCAAAGTGCAACACTAGATGTGCACCATACATTGTGTCAATAGTATCATCAACAAATTCCCTATCACAAATTATTACTCCTACAAGTTCTTCAACCCCTTGAGGCAAGCCAAACAACACGTGAAGAAACAACTCTTCGTATGAGAGATATTTCATATACAGTTCTTTCATATAAGATATGCTCAAATATAAGTAGCCCCATTAAATAGGGTAAAAAGCCATTCTAAGATCATTAGCTTCAGCAAAGGAGAAGGCTCCATAAAGTCAAAGAATCCTCTTTATAGACCCAAGAAGGAAATAGTACCATCTCTTCCAAGAAATCTGCAATGTAATATTTCTATAATGGGATAAAGCAAGCCATAGCCAAACACACACAGCGTGAGATAAAATATTATTGCAAAAATGAACAAAAAGATAGCATTGGATTTGGAAGAGTGGCATCCAAGTATGTCAAAGAGCCTTAAGGTTAAAAGTCATCCAAGTATGCCATCACTAAAGATGGACTAGGATGGAGAAATCATGATAGAATAATCCTTAGATGTGTTGATGAAATTGAAGCCAAGAAACTAGTGGATGAATTTCATGCCATACTTTGTGGTGGCCACTATGCAACTAAAACAACTCATAAAATCCTTAGAGTCGGTTATTATTGGCCCACGATTTTCTCAGATGTCCATCAATTTGTAAGAAAATGTGAGCCTTGTCAACTTTTCACAAGAAAACAGAAGTTAGATGCCCTCCCTTTACATCGAGTAGTGGTTGAAGCACATTTTCAGCAGTAGGGTTTTGACTTCAGAGGAAAGTTTAAGGATAATTCAAGTAATGGTTATTCATGGGTCTTAACAGCTACAGATTACTTCATTAAATGGGTTGAAGCCATCCCCACTAAATCAGCAACTGAAAAGGTTGTCATGGATTTCCTTGAAGACAAGATAATAACTAGATTTGGTGTGCCTTCAAAGATAGTAATAGATAATGCACAAGCCTTTTTCTCAATAGAGGTGTCCTCTTTCTGTTTCAAATATGGCATTATCTTGTCACATGCATCAGATTATTATCCCCAAGGAAATGGTCAAGCAGAATCAAGTAATAAAAATCCAATGACCATAGTCAAGAAAATTGTTGGGGAAAACAAAAGGTCGTGGGATAGTAAAATCAAATATACATTATGTGCAGATAGAATAACAAAGAAGGTTGCAACAAGAAAAAGTCCATTTGACTTAGTCTATGGTTTGGATGTTAGATTGCCAATACACCTTAAGCTTCGAGCATATGGTTTACTTCGGGATTTTTCCACAGAGAAGGATGCAATTCAGAACAAGATTAATCAGATGATTGAGTTAGATGAAAACAGAAGGAAGGCTTATGATCAGAATTACAAAAATCAAGAAAAGGTTAAAAGGGTATTTGATAAATCAGCAAGACAAAGGGATTTCATAATTGGGGATACAGTGATGTTATGGGATAAAGGCAAGGAGAAACCAGGCAAGCATGGGAAATTTGACAGTTTACGGTTGGGTCCATATGTGATCCGGGAAATAGCAAGTTCTAATTCTTTCTACCTCGGCCATTTGGATGGTGAGCCCATGAATATTCCAAGGAATGGGCAATTACTTTAGCTATTTTTCAAATGATAAGCAGCCTGGTGTCCAAAGGAGCACCCTTTGTAACGTATCTCCAACCTTTTTCCTTTGATTCTTTCAATTTTGTTATTATTTCATTTATGTATGTAATTCATTGTATAGTCATTTCATTTATGTGATTATTGTCAATATCATTTCATTTATTTGATTATTATTTTTACACATGTACTTATGTTGGTTATTGGTGAGAACTTTGTTTTGCAGATTTTGAGGTTCTCGCATGCTCTCATTCCTGAAGATCGAGCACACGTCCCCATGTGGAGCCAGATCTTGACCACTTATTTCAACTAGGGGTCAACGTCATATACCATGAAGATATGTACCTTGTGGTACAACATGTTTGAAGACTTATGGCTCAGCAAGGCAATTTTTCTCCCAGCACGTCTTTCTGTATAGTATATACATGGAATGTCCGCTCACCTGCGTGGGATAATAATGTAATATGTCAGCATGAGTCAATTTTTAGTTAGTTACTTAGGACTTTATCATTATGGAAGTCCTTTCATCGAGTGTTTTTTTTCCTCAGGTAATTAATCTTGTTTATCAGCGATTTTAATTATTTTTGAGTTTTTCACTCAAATAATCCTCCAAAGAGGTGAAAGGCGGTCTAATGATAGAGCCCAAGGGGTGACTAAGGTTTATAAATGTTGTAAATGACTATGTTAAACATCTCCTAGAGTCTTGCGGAATTCCGTTAAGTTTTGATAGGATTTTTTAATAATTAAATTTTCCATAAAATGGAAATTTTAATTATTTTGGATGAAAAATGTAAAAATTTGGTCCTTATGGATTTTGTATAGGGATGTGAGTACTCAAAACAAATGGCTTATGACCCCCTATACCCTTGGACCAAGTTTCAGCCTAATTGGACAAGTTTTGCTAGGTCATTGTCCATGAGGAGTCCAAGTCAATCAAAAGTCAGCAAATACTTGGCTAAGTTAAAAAATCCAAAAAGTTGTAAAATGTTTAAGTCGTGAGAGAGTGTGGGGAAATGATTTCTAATGCATTTCCTAAGTTGGAAAAGTGAAAATCCACTTAGAAGACCCCCCATGCCAAGCCAACAACCAAAAGTGAGTCTCCCTAGTGAAAAGTGCACCCCCCTTCTTCATGAACTTAGCGGAAAGTAAAAATTAAAGTAAAAAATGTGCCAAAACCCTTAGTGCACACTTCCTATAGCCTAACTCCATGTTTGAATAAGTGTAAAGGGGTTTTCCCCCTTCCGATCTCACCCCTCAAACCCTAACTCACTCCAAAACTCTAAAAGTGCCCTCCTTGACTTGTTCTCTCTCTCTTGGATGGGTGACACTTGTAATTCATCCAAGAGGGGTCTCTCCTCTCTCCCTCGTATAAAAGTAAGCCCTCCTTCCTCATTTTGACATCAGTTTTCACAGCAACTCTATTATGCCAAAATCTCTCCCCCACCCCCCCCTCTCTCTTCTCTCTGTAATCTTGCTGCAATTGTTTGCAGCCACATCTTGTGGATAATAAAAGTGAAGCTTTGGAGAATATTTTGTGTGCATTTGGAGTATTCTTGGTGCTATGGTATGGTGTTTTTACTAAGGTAATATTGCTGCAATTTTTTGGTATTTCCTTGCTTGCATTGTTTACTTGGAGACCCAAGCAAAGTGTTTTGCTTGGGATAGATTTATGGTAGTATTGTTATAGATCTTTGTGGGTTGTTTCTACTTGGGTTTGCAAAGTATTTTGCAAACCATTTGGATATACTCACCTTCTTGTTTGATTTTTGTAGCAAGGATTTACAAATCTCCAGGTTACCAATGGTTTGGAGGAGTGGATTTCAGATCTGGAAATTCATTTGTCCAACCATCTAAAGCTTCATTTTATTTTCTATTTTCATTTTCAGCCATCTATCCTTCCATTTTAAGCATTATTTTCTTCTAATATTGCAATCTAATCTCCTTTTTCATGTTCAGATTTTTATAAAATAATTTTTGTTTTGTATACTAATAAAAACCAACTTATTCCAAGTTCTTTTAGCATTTTCCAGCAAAAAAAGCTTGCTGCTTTTTGCAGGTTTTCATCAGTTTAAGGGGACTTGCTACCTATTTTTGGTCCCAAAAGACTCAAGGAAGCATTCAAGAGTTGTGGTGCCAAAACCCACTTCCCCTTTCATATTCTAAAGCATTGTAAGAAGCCCAAGAGAGTCTCTTGGGATTGCATTCTCTCTTTTAATTTCCAAATCTGCAATTTGTAATTTAGTGTAGCATATCGCCCACACCTTGCATAGTGTTTGGCTTTGCCATCCATGCAATATTGTGAAGGCTAGCTTAAAAGTAATTTTTTGTTCTTGCTTAAGATTGTTGCCCCACTTCTCCCACAAAGAGAAGGTTGAGTGGCTATGTTAGTTTGTTTTATTTAATTTCATCTTATTTTATTTTACCCACCTTGGCACAAAATTGGTAGGCTTGTCCTCCACATTGTGCCAGAGTTGTGGGGTTGCTATTTACTTTCAAGTTATTTCATTCAATTAATTATGCCCACACCTTGCATTGTGCTTAGCTTTGTCAATCTTGCAATATCGTGAACACTAGTCTAGTTTCATTTTTGCAAAGTAATCGAATTGTTGCCCTGCCTTCTACCCTGTATTCCCTCCCCTTGCCACTTTGTGGATCTTGGGTAAATAAGAAAGGGAAAAGGATTGTGTGCCTAGAGTAATTAGGCACCCAATCTATTATTGTTTCAAACCATCAAAATAGGGTGACTTGGGAGGCTAGAAGGGGTTGAAGTCGCAGACGGTTTCACGGCACTACATGTCCTCCTTGTTGAGCGCCCAAGCATTCTAGATTTGATCTATGGAGCTAGGGAAGAACCTTGTTTGCTCTTCCTATTGAGCACCCAACATTTCCTTTTGGTTGAAGGGATAAGGACTTGGGGTAGTCACATAGCTTAGGATTGCTACAACTCATATTTAATCCCCCTATGCTAAAGAAAGACCTAAAAAATTACTAAAATCAAACTACATACTTTTCACAACATTTGCTTTCCAAGTTTTGCTATTTCATTCAAGCATTTTACTTTCAAGCAAATTACTTTCCAAGCAATTTTACTTTTCAACAAACTCTTTAATTGTGGATATTTACTTTTTGGTTACAAATATTCTTTATTCTTTGAAATAATTGTTTTAAGTGCGAAGTCATTTTTATTATTTTATTCATTGTACTTTATTTCAAGTTGTAGAAATATCTTTAATGTGCATATATGTCAATAAGTGAATTTTGGTTATATTTAGGCACTGGTCTATTTGTGTCTTGTAAAAGAAAAGGTTTGCTTTTCATTTGAAGGAATTGCCTAATTGCATTTGTTGCTTGTCATTGGGTAGGGTCTCCTTAATTGGTAATTTAATTAACTCCTAGAATCTTAACAACAAAACTTCACATACTTTAATAGGGTCTACCCCCCTTGGCTTCCCTAGGAGTGAGCCTACACGGAAGGAGTCTAGATCGAGGTGACAACGGGTCTAGACTTAGGTTTGTGCGTCCAAGGACACACCAAGTGGGTTGGAGACTTCTCCACGCTAGTAGGTGTGCATAAGGAGGTCAACAAACCCTAAGAGACAATTAAGAAACACTAAATCTGCAGCCCTTAAGGAAATGTTTCTATACAAAAATCTTTCTATCACACAATGTTATCATAATCCGACTAGTCATCAAATAGGTCAACCCTAGAAAACAAAACCAAACCAGAAACGGACAACAACCAGAAACAAAATTGGACCACAAAACTGGTCGACCAAAAAAAAACATAAAATATTCAAATTTTGCAATATATATACTCATGTGAATCCAAATCATTATACACAAATATGCAAAGTTTCTCATGTATATAGAATGGATACAACCAAAATAGCACCAAGTGCAATCCATATCTAAACCAAATACATCAACAAAGAGGCTCTAAATGGCCTCTAGAGTCTAAAAAATAAGCAAAGTGCTAATTAATAACTATAGTCTAGAGTCTACAACCTAATCATATGAGAGAATCATCTCAATTATCATCATCTACATCCTGAACATGACTAGACTCAAAAATGGGATTCTAACTTGATTCCCCTAGTCCTAAAGGTACTCATCCAACAACAATGTTCAAATCCTTTTTGTAGAAGTGAGTCCAAGTCCATCAAAGATAGGCCGTCATTATCAAATGTTGTTGGTTGAGTCTCCAAAACCCACTTTGACAAGGGATCAATATCATCCAAGACTATGTTGCTTGATTCAAGGGTCTTTTTCAACAACTAGTGAGTACTTATGTTTGTTGATGTTAGTGGTAGCATCAGACAGGTACTTCTGCATTGGCATGTGTCTCGCATGTGGAAGTCGGCGAAATCCTTCTATCCTCGAGTTTACTTTAGTTAAAAGGGATTAATTAAAGTAAAGTGTTTTTTATTAGTTAATTGAGTTATTTAAAGAAAGTGTTAAAAGTAATTAGCATGTTTATAAATCTTAAGTGAGTGTGAGAAGTAATCTCAATCGTCAATCACTTTGGAGATTAGAAATAGATTATAACTCATAATTATCAAAGCAAGGCTAGGGTGAAGGAGGAAGACACTTATGTTGAGGGAGTTGACACAAAGACTTTGGTGAGAGATCAAGGTCGAGACTTTTGGTGAGATGCCAAGGTCGGAGATAGCGAAGGAATTTTGCTAGTGTGGAGAGTGTAGAAGCAAAGAAGGACTTTTGCTTACAAAATATAACCTTACTTGCTGCTACAAAATGCTCCGGGAAGATACTATAAGCCTCCAAAGGTTGGATAAGAGATGAAGACCAATGCCAAGGTAGATCTGGGACGTATGAAGTGCCAAACCCCCAATGGAAGATGCCACGTCCTGCTGGAACTGTCAACCCCTACAATTTCGTCCCTACTCTCAAAGACCTCCAAATGCTACATTGAAGATGCCAAACTGTAGATCAGGATGAGTGGAAACCTCTCCTGAAATCTCAAACTGAAATACCAAAGGAAACTTCCCCAAATGCTAAATCCTCCAATTGAGTTGCACCCTCCTGAAACTGCCAAACCCTACAATTTCGGCCCTGATAAAGGAGGCCTCCAAATGAGGCCAAACTCAGCCAAATGATAGATCAGGGTGATAGGATCCCCCTCCTGAAGTCTCAGGCCAAAATGCTATGGATAACTCCTCCAAACTGAATAGATATGAATCTCAAAAATGCCCTCCTTCTCTCCAATTCGTCCCACTGCTCTAGGAAATAATCTGAACCATAAAGCTCTCTCAAGAGGCACTAGAAACCATGGCTAAGGCCCAGCAAAAAAAACCCAATACCTGGAATTCCCAAAATCACTCCTCAGCTAGAACGAATCCTCTCTCAATGGATGGTGCGCCCCCCTCGCTAGAAACCCTAACTGGTGCGCCCTCTCTCTTTCTGCCCCTGCAACTGATGTAGAATCCTCCTGCAACTGAGTAGATCTGGAACTAGAATGGTGTGGGTGAGTATTGCATCTCCGAGACCAAGCTTGGGACAAGCTAGGTGGAATCTTTCACCACCGAATCATCCTCTAGGGTTTGTTAAGTCAAAACCCTCAAAAACCCCCAATGTTGGGCTCACTAGTTAAAAGCCAGATATCAAAAGATAATCATACATGAATGAATGAGTAGAGGCCTTTGCCTTTCCGTTATACTTTTTGGCTCACCTTGTCCCTCCAAAGTGCCTTATCTCTCCTTCTGGCTTCCCTAGCCACTGAAAGTCACTTCTAGCCATCCCATCTTGTAGTGTTGCTCCTCCCGATTCCAATGAGCTATTACACTGAGAGGTTCCTCCAAGTAATGTGCCCAAAATGACCTCTTTAGTGAATTTAATTGACTTATAGCTCAAAATAGTCAAAATCATGGAAATCATCGGAATGCAACGGAACCAAAGCCAACCTGTGCGGAATAGCTCATAATGATGAGAAATGCAAGTTGGACCTCACAATGCCTCTTAATAACCCCTGTACTCGCTATAACACCCATCTGGCTACTCTGGTCATCATAAATCTCTGCACTGTGATGATGTCCCAAAGTGGGGACATTACAATCCTCCCTGCTTGTAAAATAACCAAATCCCCCCATGTAAAATACCAGGATCCCATGTCCACCTGTGGGATACACAGTAGAAACCATCCAAAGATGAACACTCATACACTCTGCCCCCTAGGTCCCATATCAAGTCATGAACTACTAGCCACTTGGAAGCATAATCCTGAAATACACCAACTTCGTGAGTCTCCTGCACATGACACATGGCCTCATCCCAGAATGAGTCCATCCTCCAAGCTACTATCAAGATCAACACAACCTCCATCAACTGCACCTATTGATGCCAGAATGAGGTACTGCAAAACCTCTGTGAGAAACCCTCAAGCGATGGACTCCCATCAACACTGAAGCTCAATGGGAAGTCATTCCACTCACCCCTGTCAGTCAGTGAAATGCTCAACCCTGCAATCCCTGGGTCCCATGCTAACCTCTGTCGAAGATCCCCATGCTGACACTGCACTATGATGACCCTGCCTGACTGCTCCTTGTATGTATACTGGATCCTCCACTCATCGATCCTCACGATGAAATCCCTGTGGCCATTGGACCTGCTGTCCAGAAACTGTATCTGTAAAGGCATCTATGCAGAAGAGGTACCTATCCACCCATCTCCATGTACAGAGAGTTCGGGAGATACTGAGGGGTTTATTTGGGCCCGACTTGTATCGTTCATCATCAGGATCCATTCCGCACAGCTGGGCTTTGGTTTCGTTGCATTCCGACGATTTCCGTAATTTTGAGTTATTATGGGT
>JZKD02S0351659.1:499267-540122 GCA_000966675.3 Picea glauca
CCTTGATCGGTTTCGGTGTTGAGAGACACACCCTAGCCTATCGGAGATACCATCCAGGTGTTTCAACGTACATTTCAGGAGCATTCAGTGAGGAGGGCGCAGCTTAGCCAAGGAGAGCGCAAGCTATTGGAGAGATTCATAGATCTGCAGTAGACCGTGGTCCCGATTGCAGATCCATTCCGACCCAGTGGAGAGCTAGCCAGGGCGCTTCCATTGAGCCAGTTTTCATCAGATTCCGACGGCGGAATCTTGCAGAGCGGCCCATACAGTTGTTTAGGGTGCATGCATTCCAGATAGGTATTTGGCTTTGAATGCAGGGGTTCCCCCTCAGATCCGGCCAAATCCTTCCAACCCATTTCACTACGGGACGAGGCGATCGTTTTGAGCTACATAGCGGCAGATTTCGACGGTGGAATCCATTGGGGCGCATTCAGTGCCCAAGGAGGGGCGCAAATCCCCCAGGGGTCCAGATCTAGTGCCGTAGAGGTCCGTTCGAGGTTCCGTCAGACATTATTTCCAGTGCAGCAGCCAGGGCGCATTTATTGGAGCAGTTTTGAGGACATTCTGACGATGGAGTTTTGAGATCGAGTTTTCCAGCTGATAGCGGTCACTGTGCTCATCCGGGATCGTTCATTTTGGTCATTTTATCCGTGCATGCAGCAGATCTACTGCCTTCTTGCGGACACGGGTATTTCTTTGCTATTTGATTGTATTCCAGTACAGATCCATGCGATCTGACTGACGTTTAATTGATATATTTCAGCAGGCGATTTGTATTCCCACGCATGCACTGTTATTATTCGTAATATTGAGTTGTTGACCTTATATGCTATTGCATGCGTCATTTTATGATTGTAAGACCTTTGTTATGCTACATGCAACTATAATAACCTACATGCAACCATAATAACTGACAAGCAAACACTATAAACAAAGATCTTCTACATCAAACCCTAAAACGCATCTATAAACCCCCAGTGTATCAGATCTGCATGTTGGAGCAGTAAGATCGTAGCAAATATCTTGATCAGCCAGATCAGGGATCTACATGTTTGTGGTGTGCATCCCTCACACAAGGCTCATCAACCCTATCCGACATGCTACTGACCTCCTCATGTGACGTGGCTATTAGGGGTGTCTGGAAGGATGACATATGTGTCACGCCCACCATAGGAAGCTCATCATCTCTAGGAGCTAACACGTGTGACTCCTCACTAGTGTCACCACTCTGTTGAGGCATAAGGTCATCAATGGTATGTGACATGTCTGCTGAGACACTAGTGCCATCGTCTTGTCCATCCAACTACCTATCCACTATGAAAGGGTCATCATCCTCCTCAAGTGTGCTAGTAGCATCATCCTTTGTACAAGAGTCACTATCACTAGCCTCTGTGCAAGAGTCACTATCATCATCAGACTGTCCCAAATCAGCATCTATCGCTCCATCCTCACATCTCATCATCACTATCATAGTGTGCCTCAATAGTGTGCTTCTGATCCTTACCCTTGCACCTATGATCTGGTTCCCACGGCCCCTTGCAATAGTGGCATGATTGTGTGCTCCTAATGGGCGTGGGGTCTCTCTGTTCTTCCCACCATCTAGCTGCTTCTTTTCTCTTTCTATCTGCTATGATGATCCCATGTAAAATATCCTCTTTGCTCCAATGGGGATTTCTATAGGCTGCATACTGTGGGAAGGTTATTATAGCCTTAGTTTCCTCGCTAAGGCCGTGATAAATTATCTCCAAACATGATATCTCAAGGCACATCCTATCCATCTCTCCTTATGGCTCTTTATGTATGTGTTAATTCCCACTGGCTAGCAGGAATCTAAGCTTTGATACCACTGTAATGATCCCAAGCCATTATGCAAGGATCATCACGGTTTTGGTGTCTTTTTAAAACTTTTTCTAGTTGTGGTATTCCGTCAAACACTTTGTTGATCTACTTGTTTAGATGTGTTTACTTGTAGGATGGCCTCTTGATTTCGACCTTAGGGTTTACTGATGTGTTATATATGTGTATTGCAGCAAATAACAAGAAGATATAACCATGGAACATACCTCAACCATATGCAATATGATAGACAAGCCAAAACATCTCAAATCTGCTTTTATTTATGAAATAGAGAAACCTACTACAATGAAGATGCCGATCTGGAATGCTCAAAAGATGGCTAAGAAGATAAACAATAGAGCTGCTACAAAATGCTCCAGGAAGATACTATAAGCCTCCAAAGGTTGGATAAGAGATGAAGACCAATGCCAAGGTAGATCTGGGCCGTATGAAGTGCCAAACCCCCACTGGAAGATGCCACGTCCTCCTGGAACTGTCAACCCCTACAATTTCGGCCCTACTGTCAAAGACCTCCAAATGCTATGCTGAAGATGCCAAACTGTAGATCAGGATGAGTGGAAACCTCTCCTGAAATCTCAAACCGAAATACCAAGGGAAACTCCTCCAAATGTTAAATCCTCCAATTGAGTTGCGCCCTCCTGAAACTGCCAAACCCTACAATTTCGGCCCTGATGAAGGAGGCCTCCAAATGAGCCCAAACTCGGCCAAATGATAGATCAGGGTGATAGGATCCCCCTCCTGAAGTCTCAGGCCGAAATGCTATGGATAACTCCTCCAAACTGAATGGATATGAATCTCAAAAATGCCCTCCTCCTCTCCAATTCGTCCCACTGCTCTAGGAAATGATCTCAAACATAAAGCTCTCTCAAGAGGCACTAGAAATCATGGCTAAGGCCCTGCAAGTAAAACCCAATACCTGGAATTCCCAAAATCACTCCTCAGCGAGAATGAATCCTCTCTCAATGGATGGTGCGCCCCCCTAGCTGGAAACCCTAACTGGTGTGGGAGAGTATTACATCTCCGAGACCAAGGTTGGGACAAGCTAGGTGGAATCTTTCACCATCGAATTGTCCTCTAGGGTTTGTTAAGTCAAAACCCTCAAAAACCCCCAATGTTGGGCTCACTAGCTAAAAGCCAGATATCAAAAGATAATCATACATGAATGAATGAGTAGAGGCCCTTGCCTTTCCGTTATACTTTTTGACTCACCTTGTCCCTCCAAAGTGACTTTGATTTTATTAATATTTAATTAATTAATTAAATCACTTTAATTAATTAATTAACCTTTTTACCTCTGAAAAACACCTTATCTCTCCTTGTGGCTTCCCTGGCCACTGAAAGTCACTTCTAGCCATCCCATCCTGTAGTGTTGCTCCTCCCGATTCCAATGAGCTATTACACTGAGAGGTTCCTCCAAGTAATGTGCCCAAAATGACCTTTTTAGTGAATTTAATTGACTTATAGCTCAAAATAGTCAAAATCATGAAAATCATCAAAATGCAACGAAACAAAAGTCAACTTGTGCAGAATGGCTCATAATGATGAGATATGATGAGAAATGCAAGTTGGACCTCACAATGTCTCTCAATAATCCATGTACTCGCTATAACATCCATCTGGCTACACTGGTCATCATAAATCTCTGCACTGTGATGATGTCCCAAAGAGGGGACATTACAATTCCTCCCTTACCTTTGTTTGCTGAGAAGATGGAAACAACCTCTAGAAGGCTTTTTTCACTCCTGTGGCCATCTCCTTGTCCTTATGTGGAGCCTTCCTCTCCCCATTGCTTAGAGCAATGAACTGCTCATCATAAAACTTGGATTTGGAGCATGTGCCAAAGTGTGCAATGGAGTGTTAAATCCATTCCACCTAGTAATAATGATGGACCTCACATGCTCAACAAAATCAACCTCAACAAAAAACAGAGTGGGAGCCTCCTGTGTAATAATTTCCACGGTTTTTTCATCCATGGTATCCACGCCATCATAAATCGCTCCCAGGAAAGGTTTGCCTGTGTCTGCATCTCGGAGGAAGCTAAAATGCTAGTGAAGTAAACTTGAGCAAGAATTCTACCTTGCTCCACCAATCCTCATCAATCAACACCCTCCGCACCATACTTCCACTCTTTGAATCTAACTGTCTCAACTCAGCCCAAGTCAAACCCACCACCATACTCATCAATGAACTTTTGACCTCAACAAGGCGGCGCAACATGATAAAGTTTGAGGCATATCTTGTCTCAACAACTTTGAGCAACTCCAATTTGGAGTATTCTCGATACATTGCTTGAGATTGGTGGTGGTTGGTGTTGAATTTAATGATCTCCCTAGCTTGCCTTGTGACCTCCTTAATCCATTCAGTTTTTGCCCCAATCTCTTCTAAAATGAGATTTAAATTATGGACAATGCAAGGAGTCCAAAAAATATGATGATATCTACTCTCAACAATCAAGCCTGCAACTTTTCAAACGGGTGCATTATCTGTGATAACTTGCACCACATTTGCTGGCCCTACTTGTTCAATAGCAGAAATTAATATATCAGCAACGAATTTGCTATCGTTTACCTCGCCAGAACAATCTTCTTCTCTTAAGAACGTCGTTCATGTTGGTGATGATGCAATAACATTGACCAAGGGCCTCCGCTTTGTATCAGTCCATCCATCAGAGATAATGGAAACCCCTGTGTTGGTCCATGAGCTGCGAACTGGTTTGAGAATATCATGAATCAATGACCTCTCTTTCTGCAGCAACACTGTTCTGAATTTTTCATAGTTTGGCCCCTTGAAACCTTGAGGAGCCCCGTTAATTGCCATCCTTCCAATAGCTGGACCGAACCACATTAAATGGGATGCCACATGCAAATATGGCCCTTGCCACTCTTGACTTTGTTTCTTCTCTCTTTTGGTCGTTGAACATCTTCATCAATCTGTTATCTGAAGCTGCACCTCGTCCTCCAGGGCCTTTGGATATCTCGTTTTATACCTCTAGCGCCCTCCTCTTCCTTGCTTCGTGAACAATCCTTGGCTCATTGCTAACACCCAAGGAAGGAGGATGCTTGCTACTCCCATGCATAGCAATCTTTGCTCTATTATCCTTAATTTTTTTAGCATCATCATGCTCTTTATGGAATCTATCCCTCACCTGTAGATCAAGAGTATGTGGACAACCTTCAATACCCTTCCCTTCATGCAAAATGTGAGCCTTGACTCATGTGTTAGAGCCCTTGAAGGTCTTATCCTTCTTGCATAAATTGCACTTCCATTCCCATGAACCTCCACCAGCATCCATAGCCTTGACCTTGGTAACATGCCTCCAAAGAGGATAGTATTCATGTTGCCTGCTTACTTCAGCAACTCTAGGAGTAGATGAAACGGCACTTTGAGAAGCCATGAATGTTGCAAGAAAAGAAGAAAATTTGTTCACCAAACAAAACAGAAATTTGTATATTGCAAACCAAGAGAACAAAAAAAATCTGCTAACTTGCTAACCAAACATAAAATAAATCTACTCACCAAATAGAAAAGAAATATGCTCACTAAAACCACACACAATCTCCTTCTTGTTGTTGTAGGAAGCTCCTCTTGCTAATGAAAGTGTGAGGAATGAGTGAAGCAAGTGGTTTCTTATAGCAAAGGAAGGAGATTTAGAGTTTCTGTTTGCAACTAGAAGTTTATTTTTTTAATTAAAACAAAAAGGCAGAAAATCATCTTTATTCTCTTTGGAGAATGTAAAAAAAACCATTACTAAAAATAACTAGCAGTTTGGGGGGCCCACGACCCCCTTTTTTTCCCTAATTTAGCTTTGAAATCCACCGAAACGCGGTCGTACGGGTACAGTACAGCCGGGAAAAGCCGTCGGTCGTACCGTACGACGTTTACAAATCGAGAAACGTCGTACGATACGGTTGGCGGTGTTTCCCGATCGTACTGTACCAATTTCGGAGTTTCGTACCGTTTCTGGGCAAGAAAAAGGGGGGGGAGCGTTTCTTGCAACTTAGGGGCGAGGGCATCATTATATAAAAATAAGTTAAGGATTGGGAGGGGGCGCCCATTTTTTCTTTTCCTTGGCCTGAATCTTTTAGTTTTTCGGCCTGATGACATGTGAGTGGAGCCTGATTTGTTTAGGGTTAGTGCAAATCAAAACCAACAGAACCAGCTGATTTAGAGCAGAACTAGCCAATTCAGAACAGAGCCAACCTTTGACCTGGTTAGAGCACCAATCCAGGCTGCTTTTGTTGTAAATTGGCCTAGACCAATTGACTCAAGTCCAGAAAGACTGGTTCTAATAACTATGATTTATTCCCCCTTAGGTATTTTTAGCCTGAAACCATATTCAACCACACATTTACTAGAATTGGTTACACATTAAAATTCTCAATCAATTGGGATTTGGGGAGCTTTTTCGGACCAACATATGAGCTATCATTCTTGGGATTAACTACGTAGCATAGATCATAAATACATGACCCATGCCCCATGATAATTAGTCAGAATGACCAATTTCACATCATACTGAATAGTCCACATAGCAGTCATTGCATTAACTGATGGTCACGACTCACAGGGATGAAGAAGTGGGACTGAAACTAGTGAATGCAGCATCAATCATCACCTACAAGGCTTAAATTCAATAACCAGGATTTGCAATGTGTGCTAAGTGGACCATTCAATGTCATGAGAAATTGGTCATTCTAACAAATGCCCATGGGATATGAATCATGTATCAGCGACTTACTCCACGAATATAATACCAAAAATGATGTCTTAATTTGGATTGCTTCAGCTCAAAATTAGACTGAATGATTAGGTTACATTGGATGGAAAATTCGATTGTAGTAATAGAAGGCCACATCTCCCTCATTCAAACTTGCATCGAGTGTTGTTTGTTGGCTTGGAAAACTCTTCAGAAGCTTAATACAAAGGAGAAGATTTAAAACTAGGATTTCGGGCCATTAAGTACTAGTTGTGGATTTAGCATTGATCAGGCATTAACCCAAATAATGTTGTAGAACGCAGCATAATAAGAATGGATTAGGGAATGTTCATAGAGTTGTCCACTATTATTTGAGATAGGGTGTTGCCATGTAAAGGAACCAAGTTCAAAACCCGACAAGCATAGATCCCTGGAACAATGTATGTGTTGGCTAAGTTTGATGGCTCTCCATATTGAACGGGGACCATGATAATCCGGAGCTGGGATTCATAGCTCCCCATATATCAAAAGGAGCATTTGCCCTTAACAAAAAAAAAGAGTGGAAGAAGAGATATTCCACATGAGATAAGGGAAAGAAGCTTTAAAGGTACATCACAACTGCCTAATACTACCAGTCTTCAAGTGTAGTTTTGTAGGAACGGAAGGAAGTCATGTAATTTATCTTATAGGAGGGGGGATCCAAGAAAAGTAATGAGAATGGATCACTAGTTTGTGTGTGTTTCCCTCAAAATACAAGCGTCAACAAATGCAAAGGCTTGGTCAAAAACATGGAGTATTTCGGCAATGAAATGGGTGGTTCGATGTTTGGACGAGTCTTGTCCATGGCAGGTATTGTTGAGGCATAGGTCGCACACTACTCAGCATATTGGCAGCATTCGGGGGTCTATTCGGTTATGTGATATTATTTCAGTACCCCATCATTTTCAGATAGCAAGCACCTTTATCTTCAGGAGTATTTCGTCTACACTGAAAAAGGTGTCAGATTTGGTTAGGTGGCATATATCTGGCAGTCCTGCTGGGTGGTATTTGGCCAGGAGACCGATCTAGACCTGGAAGGTTCAAGATGTCTATATCACTGATCTTCCTCATTTTCAAGCTCAACAGCTGAGAAAAAAGAGGAATTTTTATAGAGGGACTTGTGAGATTTCAGTTCTCTCACTTGGAGAATTGGCAATTCTTAGCTCGTGAGTATGCTGTCTTCTGTGGATCAGCCAACAAGCATGGAGATTGTTAGACTCATCCTGCAGGAACATCTATTTAAGATGAATACTGATATGTCGGGACCCATTTGGCACAACCAGGAGTGGAATTTTCGGTGTCCATTGGTTCGGTATGATTTGCGCAGGGTTGTACTCTATTTTACATCAGTGCCATGAGCTTGTCCCTGTTCTTAATGCGAGGTGGGTGTCCTCTGATGCAGAGAGCAAGGTGAATAAGGAGGTTACACAGTATACGCTCAGTTCGAGTGTCATATGACCTCCGGGGATTTGCATGGTTGGTGATTTATAGAAGCCTTCCTTCCGAAGCTCAACTGTCAAAAAGTAGCCCACCTAATGGTCTTTGTCCTTGCCTCCAATCGGAAATGGTGAATCATCTAATATTATGGGACTATCCTTTTGCTCAATCATGTTAGGATCATGTTTAATTGGAGCAGGCAACTATTCTTCAGGGGAGCTTGCACTGGCATTAAGTTTTGTTTGGTGTTTCTAGGTCCTTAGTCCACTCATCCTTCAGCAATATTTGGCACTGTCTAAGAATCACAGCTCTGTTTGTTCTGTGGAAGCTTCAATGCAAATATGTTTGAGAACAAGGTTAGCACTTTGTTTGTCTTCTGTCATATGTGGAGAGAGGAGGTACATATGCAGCTGTTGGAAAAAGGGGTTTTGTTGATCAAGGATGCCAAAATGTTTAAGCCTAGTGCCTATTCGGATTTTATTGATGTTCTTGTTGCTCTAAGAAGGGGATGTAAATATCATTGTATATACCCTTCTGCTTTATGTTTTCTTCTCTTAATGTAAATATATTTACGTGAATATAAGAAGTAATTTAACAACTACTAGAAAAAAGTATTACATCCTGAAGAATGTGATGTCCATAATATTCATAATTTGTGAGAGGTGCATAGGGAATATAAGTCCAATCAGGATTTGCAGTTAGGATCCATAGAAAATGCAATTGTAGGTCATCAACCTTAGCCGCATATTCTGCAACCAGAAGATTCATTGAATTGAGTAATCAATTACAACTTTAGAGTGATCTATATTAGCACATTCATATAGTTACTCCAATTTCAAATGTCCTTCCACGGATGACTAAAAATTATTTCAAAAGGTAGTTACTAATTTAAAATATGTTTGTAGCTGTCATTTGAGAAGAAGCCTATAAATTGGGAAGCCTTGATTTCTGGACAGGTAAGGTGCAGAGAGAATTATAATAGCAGCAGTAGGAACTTGGAAGTATGCAAATAGACCTACAAAGACAATACATTCTAGAAAGCTAAGGCTTTCACACAGCAAAAGAGAATAGATGTGGAATGAATTTGATCCAAGTGGATATCGGTGGCCACCCACCTCTTTCAACTGGCTCACATACAGTTTTCATCTTGGCAGGTTTTTTTTATCTTTTCAGGTCCTAAACCTCCAGGGCCGTTTTGAGGCCCTAAACAGCGTTTTTTGGGCCTGCCACAATCACATTGCAATTAGACTCAAAGTGTGGCGGCAAAATGTGTAGTCCTCTGATAGACCTTTCCGACGGGCTATCGTGCGCCTAAAATGGAGATCGTATGCAAAAGTTACGACCCCGGGAAGTTGATGTACCAACTTACCCCATCAAGGCCCACATGACTTTTGGCACTTCATCTCCTAGGGTTAAGTTTTTGGATGTCTAGGGTTTTCTGATTACTTCTAGATGTTAAAAATCCCTGGAGGCCTCATTGTAATGTGCTTAGGAGAATGTGCGTAGCCACCACATCTCTTCTCAAAGATTAGCTACCACCATTCATGCAAGTTTGTTTTATTCTGAATTTTTACAGTTTCAGCAGATTTCTTTATTGAATATAAGTTAAGTTTCACAGTGTCTCTGTTATTGTTCATTGTATCTATGTGTTAATGTTATAGATCTGTGTTTCATTTTGTTCCGCTCATAAATACGGATCAGTGGCATCAGAGCGGTCTACTCTTCATTTGTTTCTCTCTGCATGTCCCCAACAAGGTCAAGGTATAAGCAGTTGGGACTCGAATCAGTTGAGCCTTTGCAAGATCAACCTTGCCGAACCCGACGGCCACCCATGGGAGAAGAAAACAGAGACAATGGGGCAGCAGTACCCTTCAAACTGTTGCTCGAGGAATCCCTCACGCGATAAAAGAACGAAATGATGGATAATTTTGCGCAAATCCTTCGACGATTGCCAACAGGTGACGCATCTTCCTCAAGCAAAGGCGTCACCCCCTTCAAGGTACAGATCAATTTTGATATTCCTATATTTGAAGGTCAGATAGATGCGGATGTTGTAAATAAATGGTTAAAACTTCTAGAAGGGTATTTTTTTGTCCATAAATTTTCCCATAGAGAAAAGATTACATTTGCTCTCCTTAAGGTTGTCCCCCATGTCAAAGATTGTTGGGAGACTTTCTATGAGCAAAAGGAAACAAAGGAATCTCCATTATTTGCAGTCACACCCACTTGGTGTTCTTTCAGAGATGTTATTAAGGAACAATACTACCCTGTTGGAAGTTATGACAACTTATATACAATATGGACCACACTCCAGCAACAATGGGACCAAACAGTACCAAAGTTCACCAATGTTTTCCATACCTTACGCACCAAGCTGGGTATCAAAGACTCTGAGCAACATCTGATGCTCAAGTATCGCGATGGTCTGCATAGATACATTTAAACAGAAACGGAATTTCAATACATCTCGTCCTTAGGCACGACCTATCAATATGTTGTCAAAATCGAGCAAAAGCTTAAACAAAAGATGTGGTCGTTTGGGTCTGCGAACCCCTCATAGCAGAAGTCGGGCAAAGGCAGCCCCAACCCAAAAAACAAAGGACAGAGCAATGATGCATAGCCTCAAGTCTAAGCCGCAAACAAAGAAGGACAATGGGAAGACAAAAAAAGAAACTGGGAAGTGATGTGAGTTCCATAAGAGCCCCTGCAATAACACCGCTGAATGCCACTCAAAGTTGTCATTGGTGGTCGAGGTGAAAGCCTCTAAATTAGATGTGGGTTCTGACTTTGAGTCAAAACCAGAAAAAGGAAGACGGATCATTGATGCAAAACCTAGTGCCACAGTTGCTACCACCAAGATCCATCCCGGTGAACTTAATGAACCAGAGGAAGGTGAGCGCCTCTTTCATTCACAGATGTGGGTTAAGGGTACTCTATTGCACTTCATCATTGATAGCGGTAGCTAGAAGAACCCCATCTAGGTGGAGGTCGTTAAGCAGTTAGCTTTGTCGACAATATCGCACCCACAGCCATACACCATCGGATGGCTCTCACAAGGGAGCGATATCTGCATCAGCCAATAGTATCGCCTACCCTACAGCATCAAGACCTTCAAAGATGAGGTATTGTGTGATGTCGCCCCTCTCGAAGTTTGTGATGCTCTTTTAGGCACACCTTATTTATGGAAACGTCATGATGTATATGAGTCTAGGCCTTGTAGTGTTATTTTTACTTTGGACAGGAAATTGTATAGGATACTCGAGGTAGTCCCACCTACTGCCATTTCCTTGATCTTTGCCAATCAATGTAGGAAGGTCATCTCTTAGACCAAGAAATTTGTCATCTTCGTGATTCGCGCTCAAAGTGAGCGAAAGGTTGCAGTCACATCCCTGGCCTCCGCGGAAGTTCTTTCCACGCAACAAAAGAAAGTGGATAAGGTCGTGGAAGAATACAGAGACATCTTCTTCTCACCCACTAGGGTACCTCTGCACTGTCAGATCAAGCATTCAATCGATCTGACCCCCATCGCACCACTACCCAATGGGCCAGTCTATCGTCGGTCTCTGTCAAAAAATGAGGAAATCAAGCGTCAGATCCAAGAACTGTTCGAAAAGGGGCACATATGACCCAGCTCATCACCTTGCGGAAGTCCAATCGTGTTGGTGCAGAAGAAAGACGGGACCTAGCAACTTTGCATTGATTATCGTGCCATAAATAAAATCACAATCAAGAACCGGTACCCAATTCCCCGAATTGACAATCTCCTTGACCAGCTCAAGGGGGCCAAATACTTCAGCAAGGTTGATCTGAAGTCCGACTACCACCAGGTCCCAAAAGAGCAGACCGATGTATGGAAGACTGCCTTCAAGTCCAAAGAAGGTCTTTTTGAATGCTTGGTCATACCCTTTGGCTTGACGAATACCTCAACAACTTTCATGAGGATGATGGACGATATCTTCTGGCCTTTCACCAATTCTTTTGTAGTTGTGTATTTGGATGACATCCTCATCTTCAACAAGAGTTTGGTGAAACAATTGCAACATATTCAGCAGGTTTTACACACTATGCGGCAACACCAACTATATGCAAAATTGGAAAAATGCTCCTTCGGCATGAACAGGCTCTAGTAACTAGGCTACATTGTTCAAGACCATGGGGTGCATGTCGATCCCACCAAGATCCAGGTCATTCATAACAGGCAGCCCCGACAACACTCACTGAGCTTCGGAGCTTCTTAGGCCTTGCCAATTTCTATCGCAGGTCCATGTTGGGATTCTCCCACATTGCATGGGCACTTAGCCAACTGACCAAGGGTGGTGGCAAGGAAAAGTTCGTGTGGGGCCAGTCACAACAGAAAGCGTTCAATGATTTGAAGCAGCGCTTATGCTCGGCCCCAGTGCTCTAATAACCCGACCTGCGACAGCCTTTCGAGATTGAGACGGATGCTTCAAACTATGTTGTGGGCGCAGTTCTCACTCAGCATGAACATCTCGTGGCCTATCATAGTGAGACACTATCAGATACCGTCTGTAAGTACCCAACTTACGACAAAGAAATGTACTCTATTGTACAAGCCTGCGGCCAATGGAGGTATTACTTTCTCGGGAAGGAGACAGTCATCCACACTGACCATTAGCCTCTGCAATTCATGCAGACACAAAGCAAATTGCAAAAAGACCACCATCAAAAGTGGTCCACATACTTGCAGCAGTTCCATCTCAACATCAAGTATAAGACAAGGAGCACCATCCACGTTGTTGACTGCCTCAGCCGACCTCCAATTGCAGGACTAACCACGGTGCTACATTCCCGCAGACGTGAGACCTCTGAATGGCCCCAACTCTACAAGAGAGATCCTGAATTCACCACTACCTACCATATGTTGGGCACAAGCAAAGTTGTCACTGATTTCCATCTTCAGGACGGGTTGTTGTACCATCTTGGGCCATCTTTGTGTTCCATCAAGCGAGCAAGTGGCAATGATTTGGGAAGATCACTACAGTCAGGTGGCAGGACACTTAACATAGAAAAGCAATGCCAGTACTGCAACAACATTTCTATTGATCGAAACTTCAACAGGATGTTAGCAAGTATATCAAGTCCTACACGGCCTACGCCATTGCCAATCCGGCCATTAAGAGACAAGGCATGTACACCCCTCTGCGTACTCCTGACAATACCTGGGAATCCATCTCAATGGACTACATGTCGAGCCTTCAATCAATCAAGCAAGAAAATGACTGTGTTTTTGTGGTTCATGATCGATTTTCCAAGATGGCAATTATGGTCGCCTGCAAGGAGAGCATCACAGCGGAGGCCACTAAAAACACATTTTGGTCGAGCCTCTGGTCACGACTGGACACCAAGCTCACAAAATCCATTGCCTTCCACCCCAAAACGGATGGCCAAACCGAGGTCGTCAACAGAATGATCGTGCATATCTCGTGCAAGTACAATTCCAAGAATCCATTCACATGGGATGAGAGTCTTCCTTATGTTCAACACAATTGCAACATAGCCATACATAGCTCCACCGGCCACAGCCCCTTTCAAGTGGAGTTGGGATTTCAACCATTGGGTCCCATGGATGTTGCACTACCCCTTGAGTCCACACAGAAAGAATCATCCCATGCTCAAACCGAAGAAGACAAAGCCAGCCAGTTCATTGAACAAATCCAGCACGTCTACCAACAGGTTCAGGATATTTTGCAAAAGTCCAACCCTAAGTACAAGCAGCGCCATGATCAACACCGGGTGCCACACAAGTTTAAGGTGGGAGATAAAGTTTCATTGCACTTGCAGAAAGAACGCCTTACAAGACCCCATAGAAAGCTTCGCCCATTCCGCTATGGACCTTACACCATCACCAAGGTTGTGGGTGACAATGCTTTTGAGCTCAAAATTCCCCCCTTCCTTGGCTTTTGCACCGAGTGTTTATTGGACACCTCAGAGATAGCAGAACAGTTTACATCGACATATCTCAACCTTGACTGCATGGAACAGGCATCCACTGATCAGATCGTGGACACACAGGTCAAGGGAACTCACCAACAGAAGCTCCGACTTTATTGTGTTGTCTATTATAGCACAAGTTGTGCGTTGGGCAAAGCCCCACCCAACCACAAAGCAAGTGCTACAACTTGGGAATCCTACAACCAATGTCACCTCGATGTAGGTCCCACACTTCAAGGGTGACTAGGTCACTCTAGTGAGGCGATCTCGGTGACCCTAGGAGGATTGAGACGGAGATGGAGGGAAATGGAAGTGAAGCCCCTAGAGGTGAGGTCTAAGTGGAATGAAAGGTATGAAGAGATGCCTTGTAAGTCAAGTAATTGTTGCCCCACGGGTATAGTACTTCTTCGAATGATTGTCCCTACCTGTGACACAAGAAAAGACACTTTGCAATGATATATGTTAGTTGGATCAGCAAGTTAAGCTTGTTGTCCCTAATTTGCAGCAGTAGATGACAGTTTATATCAGCAAATGAAACATTTAAATCAGCATACAAAGATCTAAACTAGTTACGTAAATCAGCATCAAGCTTAGCAATAAATATAGGTTGAAAATGGCACTTATGTATTTTCTGCAGAAAATTGCAGCGTTATGGCTATACCATTCAATGGCATGTAGCAACAAAATCAACCACACAAAAGTGCCAAGAACTAGCCCAAAAGATGCGCCCTAGTTAGTAGAATAAGTGAGCAAAATTGAGGAGTTAGTTTCGTGTTAGTTTATGAGTTATGAGAGTGTTACTATCTAGGGTTATGCAGCCCTAATGGTTGTCGGTTAAAGTTTGTAACAGCGATTAGAGTATTGGGAGAGAGGGGACGCCCTACTAGGCAAAGACTCCTCTCAATGAGGCAAATCAACTTCAAGCAAGAAAACTTCAAAAGATCAAAAATTATGTTTCCCAAGGCAATGATTTTATATCTCCAATGCAAAAAACTATGACTAGTGCCTTTACTATTGAGTTAATAGAGTCAAATAAACAAGAGCTATAGAAGCTATCTCCCTGGGGGTGTAAGCCCTTTTACTTCCCAAGGCAAGCTTCTCTAGCTAGGGTTTAACCTAAGAGGGTGTATGCCCTTATACTTCTCTTAGCAAACCCTAGTGAAATCAATGAGATGAAGCATAAAATGATGAATCCTATGGTGGAGGTGTATGCCCTTATAATTCTCACCTAGCTCCTAGCATAACAATACTTGACTTGAAAAAATGATAGCATAATAGAGAAAGACTATACCAAGATCAAGAGAAATGCCAAGATAATCCACCATAAGAGCTAGAAAGCATCATCCAAAGCTAGCGCTAGATCTCCTCCATCAACCATTCATAAATATAGCCATAAACAACTGCAAAAGAGATAAAAGAGCCAAGATAGCCGAAAATTTCAAGACCAAGTTCTCTCACAATGAGGGAGAGTTATGTCAAAATGAAATCTTATGATCTCTTATTTATACAAATGTCACCAAGGTGACTTATCCATAAAGTAAGAGGTAAAATACAATATTAGGGGTCAACAACCCTAATCTTGCCCCCTTTACAAAGTAATTCAATTAAAATTCACTTTTGCGCATAAGAAAACCCTAATTTTAGAATGACGTCACCCCTTTAAGGGACATGTTGGCATTAGGAGCAAGTCGTTGGTGTAGGAGGAGGGTGTCTAGGCTTGCCAAAGCCACATGTCAAGTATCCCAGTTACTTCCTTCATGGTCAAAGCCCAATTCTCCTCAAAACATCCAAGTGCCAATGCATCAACCACACCACCAAACCCTAACCCCCCTAGGTGACGTCATGCCTCTAGAAGAGATGGTTTGCCTCTCCTAGGCAAAATATTTGGCATGTGGGGGCTAGGTTATGTTGTCCAAGTCATCTTTGAGGCCTTCCAAGTTTGATTTCTCTCATCCAGCATGCAGGCCCCTGGCATCCAAACTGTGGGCTTGTAGCCCCATGGAAGCCCAAGTTAGGATTGTTCTCCCAAAACTATCCACCAACTAGGTCCTGCAAAGACAAATGAGCACGCCCTCCAAGGACCTCAAGTCATAACATCATGATAATTGAATCCAATCAATAAATAAGCCATCTAAGCATGTGCATCAAAGATCACTATATCAAACAATTAACTGCTCAAAGACACTGTTGTTCCTGAGTTTATACTTTAAGGCTCTAAAGTATACCGTCAAGGCATCCGAAAAGGTAGAGATAATTAATGGGTAAAAAGACTAGTTTAAAGGAAACCAAGATCACAGTTGGTTCCTTAACTATCTCTGTCTAGCTTCCCATTGTTCTTGAATGCTAATATCCCTTTCAATTGCAGCCCATGAACATTCAAGTTCTACCCGTGTATTTGTTGTTTGTAAGATGGTATTTTATAGGTTTAACGCAATGCGTCTCTGATCTGATAGACCGGGTTCTATATTAGGCTCTCTGGTAACTGGAACAGTCATGAAAGCAAAGGGTTTCCTTTCTTTTTAAGTCAAAAAAAAAAAAAAAAATTATTTTTTTTAAGGGTCGCAGATTTCTGGTTTGAATTAATAAGGACAAAACTTCCAAATTATGAATCAATAGTATAACAGAAATGACGGCCTTTTCTAGTATCTGAGTCAATTTTAAAAGAGACAGCGCATGGAATGAAGAAAGAAAAGGAAACATGTAGTTGTATAACAAAAATGAGGCATCAATTTAAGAGGAATCTCATTTTATACAAATAGAAGAGGAAGGGCGATAACTTCGAAGAAGTATATAATTTCAGAGTTATAAAACGTTCATAGGTCTTATATCCGCTAACAGTTGATACAGAGGAAAAACTGCAAACAGTTAGATAATCTGAAAGTTTAATCACCACAATAGAAGTTACCTCATGAAAACATTTAACGAAGGTGTGAAATAAAAGATGAAATGACAGAGAAACACATAACTCAGGCTTGACAAGATCTGGAATCTTCAATCTATGTGGTATTAATTCTGGCAAAATGAAATTTTCTCTTTACAATCTCCTCCAGAAAAAAGCCCCTTCTTAGTCTTGAAAAATTACATTTATACAAAACCACCAATCTTAGGACGGTTGGTGATTTCTTAATTCTTAGAGACTAATTATTTGTTAAAAAATAGATCCAAAACCGTTTTCATGATCTTCTCCATTTTTCCATTTTCTTGGAAGTAAAGCTCTTCCAAATAATACTTTTACTTTGTTGATGACTCTCCTTCTTTTGAATCAATACATTTAATGCATCTCTCCAAGAACTGTGTAAAATTTATGGGGGGTTCTGGAAGATCTCTTGCCTCGAACAGATAAACCTTTCTCTGAATCTTGGAAAGACGGTCATCAACTCCTTTATCTGCAAACCTTATTGACTGCAGTTTTAAGTTAGGCTCAACCTCTCTATTAGGGTGACATCCACTTTTCTTAGTTGTGAAATTTCCATTTGGATTTCACTCAAATTTTCCCTAAAATTTAATTGATATCTTTCAATATTGATCTGTCCCAGAAGTCTTGTACAATTGCCTTTTCCAATATTTAACGACCCTTTGTCTAGAAGATAAAAAACTTCTTCACAGTCATCTCTGATTTCTTTGACTATTCTTTTGCTTTCAGTTATGTTGGTTTCCCATAGTTTGAGCATGATGTCGCCTCTGATTTGCTCTGTGGCTGATACTTTCGTAGTTTTGGATACATCCTCACCTGTCGAATATATAATTGCCTTTTAGAGAGTAATCCTCACTACTTTGGCTTCTTTTTCCCTCAAGATAATATTATCAAAGGCATTATCTACTTCTTGAAAGTACTTTTGAACAATCTCTATCTTGGAAATCAATTTCTGCTATCCAACTCCTATTTTTGAATGTACTTCCAGTGATTGGGCCTGAAAAGCTTTTAAATCTATAATTTGACCTTCCATCAATATTAATCTAGCCTGTAACTGTTATGCATGCTCATTTTGCTGAGTAATCTATAGCTGACTTGCTTGTATTTTCTGGCTCATTACGTCCAGGCTTGTTTTGAGTAATTGAACCTCTAACCTTTCAACAGCCCTTGTCTACTCCAAGCTTTTACTCATTTCTTCTCTAATGTTCTCCTCAGCATTTTTTAACTGCTCTTGTAATTGTGCTATGATTTTATCACTCTTCTTTATTCTGGTTCTCATTTTTCCCACGGTAAAAAAGTTTGTTGTTGCCATGGCTCCCATGGAACCTGCTATCTCTGTAGCGAAATCCTCTTCCAAATTATGTCCGTCTATCAAGACTTTATGTTTTTTTACCATATTCCCCTCCTACTTATGCATCTCATGTTTCAGGACAGCCTTCCTTTTTCTGCTACAAAAATAATCGGAAGGAGGAATCTCATCTATGGGAATGGAGGTAAGGTCATCAACAAATAGAGCTCCTGTCTGTGGGAGTCCAAAAGTGGAATGTAAGGGGGTTAAGGAAGCTATGGGGCTCCCTAGCTCTGTAGATCCTTTCCCTCCTGCTGCCTTAGGCGTATTGTCATCAACACCGGGTGATAAAGGGGGAGTAAGCTTACCGGACTTGGGAGGTCTCCCTGACCTTTTCTCTGCTTCGGTCTTTTTGTTTTGTGGAGGCCTTTCCGTATCCTGTAGGGCCTTTTTGGGATTTCCCTTCTTCTGTGCTTCTTGCTCGAAACCTGGGGGAACACTTTCTTGCTCCTGGGGGAGGGTGATCTCTTCTCCTTGAAGTACTTGAGGTAGACCACTCTATCTATGCTTCTGGAAGGTCCGAAAGTTGGCTTGCAGGTCAGACAACAGTGTATGTACTCGTTCTAACGCTTCTTTATAAGACTTGGTCCCTTTGAACATGTCGTCCCAAGGGGACTCCTCATGTTCGTATGCTTTCATATTGTAGCGTATCAAGTGTTTGTTCACTAGTTGATAAGGGTCATGCCTTTTGTACTAAATATTTAACAGTTTAACTTCTTCGAGTGCTTCTGCTTCCACTCTGGAATGTCCCACATTTTGTAATGAAAATTTCCCGATGTGCACAGGGAAGATTGGTCAAGACTTCTTTTGATCTGCCTTTAGCTCTATTCCGATACCGCCTTTTACTATTTGGTGTGCTACTTCCCTACACACCAGTGTATCCAGGAGGAATTTTGGAAGCGCGTGAGGGGGAATTGAACACCCATAAACCCTGATGTAGGAGAAGCTTTCTTCAATGAACCAGTCTGCTATTGGCTTGAGGTTATTTGAAACTGCTTCAGAAATGCGAGGAGGGTCACAGCCGAAAAACATTTTATGCATTGGTATTACCACGAAATGGCAAATTTCATAAAACAATTTTTTGCGTTTTCTTCCCACAACTCAGAGTGATATTCGTGAATGGGTTCAAGGCAGGTTGTGTTCCAACTCCAATTCATCAGGGGGAATGGAGTCATAAAACAAATTGTGTCCATGATGTATGCCGACATGTAAAAGGCCACTGGTTGACCTCGGGCTCTTCCAACTCTGTAATCCGAAACCGCTTTGGCTATATTATCAGATAAAATCTTGTCCCAGTTGAAACTATATCCTTCTGATGCTTCTTCTAAAAAGGGTACCCATTATGCGGGGAAATGACAAGGATTCTTTTTGCCGAAGAGCCTGCACAACATCATGGCTACATAAACCATGTACTCATTCAAAGAGGCTGTGGCATAAATTCCATGGGTATCGGCCCTAAACTTTGATGGACATCTCCACCAGCCTTTGATTAAATCAGGGTAAGTTTGGTCTGCCTCAGTGCATTCCTTCCTCTGAAATTCAGCTATAAATTTGGCATTGTAAATGAATTTAGGATTGGGTGAGAGTTTGTACATAACCTGGATATGTTCAGGTCTGAATGAGCCGATAATGGCCCCTTGATCATTTAAAATGCTTCTCGTTGGAATATCAACCTTGTCCAAAGCCCAATTGATCATGTCGTTGTACGCCATGAGCCGTGGGCGTGTTGCAATTTTGTGAAGTTCTGATTCTGCTATGTCCCAAAGGTGATTCTCGGAGTCATTAGGGGAATTTTTTATCTCGCAATCCAGATTTTCATAAATTTGTCTCCATGATTTAATCGAGTCGATAGCATGTGGCGTGGTGTCGGATATGACGTCTCCCTTCGGGCTGGGAATCTCAGTTGTATCTTCACTCTTCCTTGGTCCCTTCTTTGGTGCAATGACTTTTGTATTGGAACGAAAACCTGTCACAGAAGAGAGGTGTGAAAGCTCGGCTAGATGCGACTTACTTCTGATAGAAAGAGCAAAAAAAAGTTTCAAAACACGGACCTTCAATTCATTTAACTCATTTAATTTTCCTTTAACTCATTTAATGGTGAAAGTACTGACGCAGCTGCCAAGAATTTAATACCTTTAAAGCAGAGAATATTTCTGAGATATGCATTGGTGTCACGGAAATCACCAGCTATCTGTTATTAATATGGTCGTATTTCGGCGATTCTAAAATCAAAATTTGAAAAATCTCATTTGACGAAACTCATAAATAAAAATTCCTAAGAAGTTTAAACACCATTAAATGTTTTTAAAACGAAATTAGTTCAATTTAACCTTGGTATTGAGTCGGGATTTCGCGTTTCGGGGTTTCGGGGATCTCGCTTACATGAGGTATATCGCCATCAAACCCCGAATCCCGAAATCGCGGTGGGAAAAGTTCTTAGGTCTTAACTTTGGTATTGAATCGGGACTTCGCGTTTCGGGGTTTCAGGGATCGCGCTTACATGAGGTATGTCACCACCAAACCCCGAATCCCGAAATTGCGATGGGATTAGTTTTTAATTAATTAGGATTAAGACTAACTTCCACTTCTTTCGGGAAATCAGGAATCGGGATTTCGCGATTCAAAATGTATTGAAAACGTATTGTTCTGAGTAAACCCGAATCCTGAAAGGTTAAAAGATGGTTAATTAACTCCTTTAGGATTTTAATTTATCGTGATTAAAAGTACTTTACAGAACGTGCGTCTAGACTTTAATAACACTTGAGCTTTCTGTCTTTTATTATAACGAAGAAATGAAATCATTTCAGGACCAGTCTTTTTGGACTGGTAGCGAGGATTATACCTTATGAGAAGCAGAATCCCGAAAGAAAAAAGTTTTAGTTTTAGAAGTAAAAAGTTTAAAAACTTAGTTTCAATAGACACTATGCAACCTGTCAAGCTTGAATATGGGAGGGTTGACGAGGTGTCCTATTGGGTAGATCTTGCCCTAGGTCAAGGAGAGCTTCTAAGAGATCCCTCTTTAAGCCATGTAAAGTGGATGAAGTGGTTGGGATCAAGACTCAATGGGCATAGGGCTTAGGACATACAAGGGGTCGTAGTGTCTCATTCATCGGTGCCTTTGTAGAGGGTGCGTGATACCTTTGTCCGCAATGCACTTTTTCCAATCCCATCAATTGCCTTTTATCTTTCTTTCTTTGTATTTTCTTTCAATATAGCATAAGGAGAGATTCAAGGTCATTGCCCTGTTGTGGTGACCAAATGATGGCAATGTCACCCACAAACACCTAGTGGAAATGAGAAGGTTGGCTCGTGATAAGACCCCCTTTCTCTCAACCATGCAACTAAGAGTCATTACCCTAGTTTGGTGACCAAACGATGGTAATGTCATACCACTAGATATTCATGGACATGATAGGTCGGCTCGTGATGAGACCTCCTATCCTTCAACTAACCTTTTAAGCATTATTTATTATATTATGGGTCCCATTTAATCAAAGATAAGCATTTTATTGCTTTCTTGGGTAATCCCTAGGCGAAGTATCTGGAAGATTTATATAAGGCTTTTATCTTTTACCCAACATCAACCCCTCTGGGCCTTCAGCCCCTTCTTCCCATAGAATGAGGGACAACCCCTTATTGGGTCAATACACCCTAAAATCCCAAGAGGTAAGAAAATGGAGGAGAATAATGATGGAAAGTGGTAAGTATGGCCAGGAATGGTACGATGACTCATTAAGGGAGTTCCTAGTAGCAAACCCATTCCCAAGGAAGACCACTTACTAGGGCACAATGTCAACCACCATAGTGAAGCAGGGCAAAAGGCATAATGTCCAAGCATATATCATGAAATCTAGAGCAATCTAAGATACAACATAATCGAATGGATTAAATATTGAAATGATGCTCACCATAATACTGACTTGTACCTCATGGAGCAAGGCCCACTGCCTTCCGAAAGCCAGCTAGTGTGGCGGATGTCATAAGAAAAACCATGACCATCTGTGGTGGTGAGTGGGTTTTCCATCTATGCAAAGGGTATTGTTGGTCATGTACTCTCTCGGCACTCCATATCTGCAACCTGAGGGCCTCGAGGCATAATCTCCTTAGTTATCCACAAAATGGGGATAACATCTAACTCCTATTGGAGACATGTGCTCGTCGTAGAGTGCATGAGAACCGGAGCATCTCCCGATAGACTTGCGCCTGCAAGGAAACATCAAACTGTCAAGTGCAGGATGGCCTACTCATCCTTGTTCTCATATGATGATAATCAAAACCCACTCAACTAGAAAAAGAAAATTTAGACATTCTTTTTAAAAAGTTCTAAACTAAGCATGAAATCAATATGCAAGTAGAGTAAAATGAAAATGAAATGCATCTAAACTAGTATGAGCAATCAAGATGCAAAATGCAGGGAATCAAAATGACCTACCTACTTACCTGGGGCATGGGCCCTGAAGAAGTCATGTGACCTAGATGTGAGGCTGGAGAAGAGACCCATCTATCGGCAGTGGCATATTTCTCTTGTCTAATGTTGTCAAATAGTACCTTTCTTTGTCAAACTTCTTCTTGATGATGTAAGGGCCAAGCCATGAATTGTTATCTTTTTGTTCATATCTGGGCTTTCCCTTTCTTTTGTCCCACATGAGCACAAGACTTCCTTCATTGAAATCGATGCAAGGTGTACTCTTATCGTCTGGAGGCTCTATGTGGACCGTATCTTCGATGATTTCTTCATTTTTCTCATCTTCTTTCCTCAAAATTTGGATAGACCCTGCCTCCTTCCCATGGTATTTTGCAAGTTTGTCTTTGTATTGATCTGTCCATGGAAGAAGTGCGTCTATGGAGTCCTCCTACATAAAAGGTAGCTCAAATGGATCGTACTCAATGGTCTGTGGGAGTACATCATAGTCACATTCGTTGGCATAATCAGGACAATCAAGATCCATCACGTGTCTATCAGCGTTCTCTCAATTGTATAGTATCTGAAAAGTCCCATCCCCCATAGGAATGTGTGCATGGGTGATTCCATGCTAAGGAAACTCCCAAGAGCAATAGACCAGCTCCTAGATAAAAGCATTCCCCAAGCATCTGGAACGTCGATCACTACTATGTCCATGAGAATACTAATATGCGGAAAATAAACAAGGAAAACTTCAACGTCCTCCCATACCCTGAGGACTTTGACCTTTCAAGAATCAATACCACATACATTGCCATAAGGTCGGGTTGTCTTTAAACCAAGTTATTTCAATACTTTCAATGATATGACATTTGTTGAGGCCCCTAAATCAAGCATGTAGTTGTTTAAGCAAAGGCCATTCATGCCTAATGAAATATAGAAAGGAGGGTTCTTGTCCCTTGGTCGATCAAGATACATGGTGTTTAACATGATGGGAGGATCCTCCTTCTACGCTGGCACCTGTAATATCCTCAAAACTTCCCTTTTTACAGAAGGGATCTTACACATCTCTGTCACTGGGACTGTCATATTCAGTTTTCCAAACATGTTTGCAACATCTATATTCAATTGAATGTCATATGTAGGAGTTGGCTTAGGCAGCAACTCACATACCAGCGATGGAGGTGGTGGAGCCACCTTTTCTGCTGATGGAAGAGGAGTCTCAGGTTGTAATGGACGGGCTAAAACATTTTTTTCTTCTATAGGTTAGAATTTCTCTCCTTCTTAATTCCTTCTTCTGATCATCTATCAGTTTATTTAAGGTCCAGATTCTACCCTTTCTTTCTCCTATTCTTCTGGCTTCATTGATTTGTTCTTGAGTAACCTGTTCATCGTTGAGATTGCAAATCATAAAGGTTATATGGTCAGGATAATCTTCGTCTTGTCGGGGGCACTCATCTTCCCTATGGGGTTCTTGGCATGGGAGAAACCAAGCTTCTATATCAACTGTTCCAACAGGTCTCAGTATCTGAGGCCTTTGCCTCTTGTTGAGGTCTTGGTTTCCAACCGGTGGCATCTCTTTGTTGTCTGGCAAACTGAGATCTGGGAGCAAATTGATTTCTTTTCACTGCAGTCATACGGTTCATAAGTTGATCCTTCACCTGGACAACCTGAGTATTCATTTGGAATATCTTCTGAGTCAAGAGAGCAATCGGATCAGGAACATTGGTGTTGGAAACCTTCGTCCTTGATTCTGTCTTGTTGCGAGGGTACTGAAAAAGTTCTATTTTTGAATCAAGGAGATTTTCTGCAATATTGATATTGAATTCTTTAACCTCTGCCAATGATGTGGGCTTTTTATCTTTAAGAATGTATCGGAACTGCCCTTCAAAAGCATTCATGTAAAGGAGACCAGCTGATAATGTTGAAGAACGATAATCTGTTGGAATTTGATTGTACAAACTATCAAATATGGAAGTGAATTCCCTTACCAAGTGTCCCACCATCTGCTTTTCTCGACCATCTGCTTTTAAATAAGGCGGAAAAAGCATCATAGGTCGTGATATGATTATCAGGGAGTCCTTTGAACCAATAAAGAGCTTCTTCAATCAATGATGAAGTGAATAGTCTCATGGCCACATCTTCATGATCAATACCTTCATTGTCCATATCCCGACCCATGACATAAATGTGGTCTTCGACAGTTATCACATTGTTTCCTGGAAACTTTGGCAACGACTTGTTGGCATCTTGTTAGGGTAACCTTGGACATTGGCCATGTTAAGGGGTTTGTAGAGGTCCCTTGCCCAAGGGCGAACCACTGGAGCAAGAGGAAGGGATTTATGGAAAATGATTTTAGCAACGGGAGACTTGATAGGAGGCATTCTTTGGTAAACCTTAGAAGGCTTGAACCTCCAAGAGGAAAAAGGTTTGGGAAAGAAGGATTTTGGGAAGGTGGAGTCGCTAAATGAGTTTTAAAATGAACTCGTCAAGAAAGGTGGAAAGGGAACGTTCCTTAGGTGGAGTCGCCCGGTAAGCTAAGGGAAAGGCTTTGGGATAGCTTTCCAAAGTGTCGTTAGGGTACAAAGAAGATTCAAAATCTTCCCTAGCAACGAAGCAAAAATGTTATAGCATAAGTTGTAGGTTGGGAAAAGCCCGACCCAACCACAAAGCAAGTGCTACAACTTGGGAATCCTACACCCAATGTCACCTCAATGTAGGTCCCGCACTTCAAGAGTGACTAGGTCACTCTAGGGAGGTGATCCCGATGACCCTAGAGGGATGGAGATGGAGATGGAGGGAAATGGAAGTGAAACCCCTAGAAGTCAAGTCTAAGTGGAATGAGATGTAGGAAGAGATGCCTTGTAAGTCAAGTAATTGTAGCCCCACAGGTATAGTACTTCTCCAGATGATTGTACCTTCCCAAGATACAAGAAAAGACACTTTGAAATGATATATGTTTGTTGGATCAGCAAGTTAAGTTTGTTGTCCCTAATTTGCAGCGGTAGATGACAGTTTATATCAACAAATGAAACATCTAACTCAGCATACAAAGATCAAAACTAGTTAAGTAAACCAGCATCAAGCTTAGCAATGAATATAAGCTGAAAAATGGCACTTAAGAAGTAAGAGAAGATGGTTGTTGTAAACATGTATTTTCTACAGAAAATTGCAGCCCTAGTTAGTAGAGTAAGTGATCAAAATTTAGGAGTTAGTTTAAGGTTAGTTTAGGAGTTATGAGAGTGTTGGCAGCTACGGTTTTGCAGCCCTAATGGTTGTAGGTTAAAGTTTGTAACAGCAATTAGAGTATTGGGAGAGAGGGGATGGCCTAGTGGGGGGAGACTCCTCTCAACGAGGAAAATCAACTTCAAGAAAAAAAACTTTCAAAAGATCAAAAATTACGTTTCCCAAGGCAATGATTTTATATCTCCAATGCAAAAAAGTATGACTAGTACCTTTATTATTGGGTTAATGGAGTCAAATAAACAAGAGCTAGAGAAGCTACTGTTAGAAAAATAGGTGTGCTCGTTTCACCATAGACAATATAGCAATAATGTTACCCAACCATTGGCCGAAGCCACCCCTAAGCACCTTAACCTTGACAGAGAGAATAATTACGAAAGCAAACCCTAGAACCAGTAGCCAATGAAGGTAGCATACCTCTCTCTAGAGCTAGCGTAGCAGGTAGAAAGTCCAAACCATAATCGAGAGAAAGTCCAAGCCAAAACCGAAAATTTCCAGTTGCATCAACGGCAACTCCTCTCCAAACTTGCGCACAACTGGTCGTATGCAGTTTCGAGTGAGTGAGTCACAAATGAGCTCTAGTGCCCTCTATTTATACTGCTCCATCTTGGTTGTCTGGGCTAACTACTCTTATTGGGGACTAATAACTCAATATTAATTATTTCACTAAGCTGACTAGCCTTCTACAGTTATTATCCAAGTCTTTAGGGTTTCTCTTGCTTCCCGGAATATTCTAGTCTCGTCAAGGTTACATGTAGAGGTTAATACCTCCCGCGGCTACCATAATATCAACACTCCCTCCTAGCTAGGGAGGTATTAAAGGCAATGGTCTTGAGCACAAACAGACCATTCAACAGGTAGCATCATCATAGCCACACAAGATCAAATCACGAGCACCATCATCACTATCGATATCATCTGATAGCATCAACTGCATCATCTTTCGAAGCCATACTCCATCTGAGTAATCGAGTATGATGCTGAATAAGTCACTCACTGCACAGAGTGATACAAGGAACATTTTTCTAATCTTGACATATGTCCTAGAAGAATAATTGTTCCAACAGATGTTGGAAGCCACGTCATGGGCTACAAGGACTATTCTTCTAATTCGGAAGGATGTCTTAGAAGAATGATTGTCCTGGACCATTTTCCCTCCGGCCACTACAGTGAACTCAGGGAAAATGTCTATCCACCAAAAATCTTTCAACCTGGACCATCCTCCAAAAGAAGGATGTCTATCCATTAGAACACTGACTATCCATCTAGTTGGCAATCATCTCCAACACTAGTGAAGGCTCCATGGCAATCAGAACAATGTTATTCAATAGAACACAATTGTCTATCCATAGTAGTACACAACGACTATCCAGTGGTACACAACCACACCTAGTAGCACATGGCTATTAACCAGTGACACATAGTCACAACCAGTGGACCACATCCATCACATTGGCATACAGCTATTGTCAAGAGACATACAATCTCCACAGCAATCATATCATCTGATATTGACCTGAATAACAATATCATAATGCAAACTGAGTCATCTGGGCCATTCTTCCACTCACATCTGTGAGATATGGAAGAGCATCTTCCCTCATAAAGTAAAACATCAGCCATGGGCTATCTGGACTATTCTTCCCAAGCATAGAAGAATAATTGTCCCTGATTTCTGAGCCTAGACCATTCACCTAATTGGGCCATTCCTTCGGCACTAATCATAGTGCAACCTGGAGAGAATGACTCTGCCCTAGGGAATGCATGTCCCTGATTGTTGAACCTGGACCATTCACCTAACGGGGCCATTCGTTCAGCACTAAACATAGTGCAACCTGGAGAGAATGAGTTTGCCCTAGGGAATGACTGTCCGGACCATTTCCTAAGAAAATGACTGTCCAAACCATTTTCTAAGAAAATGATTGTCCGGACCATTTCCTAAGGAAATGACTGACCTACACCAACCTCCAAAACAAAGCATTCTTCGAAACTGCTCACAACTATGAACTTCGAAAGAATCACTGCCCGACGAGGCGGACCACTCTACTTGACCACGACTCAAAGTGACTCCCAAGAAGAATGATTGTCCTAGACCATTCCCCCACACTAGCCACAAGGGGAATCATTGTCTATTGAACATCAGCAATCTATCAGACCATTTTCATTACGAAAATGATTGTCCGATCTGGACCATTTTCATTACAAAAATGATTGTCCGATCTGGAGCATTTTTATTACGAAAATGATTGTTCGATTTGGACCATTTTCCGAACTAGAAAATGTCTGTCCGTCAGAAATCTCGAACCACTTTCCTAACTGGAAAGGAACTGCCCATCCTGGACCATTTTCCAAATTGGAAAATGACTGTCCATAAATCAATAACATATCAGTGCTCCCTCCCAAACTGGGAGCAATCACTTCCTTTTCCAAAAAGAAAGTCGTCTCCATGAGCCCCAGCTTGTCTCTTAAGTATGCAAACTTTTCATCTTGGACAAAAGGCTTTATCAAAATATCTGTTATTTGCTCTTCTTTGGAGATATCTCGGAGAACCACTTCTCTCTTCTGGACTTTATCACGGGGAATATAATGCTTGATCTCAATGTACTCTGATCTGTTATGGAACATCGATTTCACTAAAAGCTTCACATAGCTCTGATCATTACAATATATCATGGTCGAATTCAGCACTTATGTTTCCTCCTAGCTCATGACATCGTGGCAAACCTCAAACTGAAACATATCCAAGTAGCAATTATTCTGTCATCTGCACTTCCTGCCCAACCTGAATCGATAAATCCATACAGATGTATATCATAACTCAAACGCCCCACAAGGAAAATATCCGGTTAAGTATTCCCCAAATACATTAACGATCCAAACAATTGTCGATATAGCGACGGGTGTACTTGATTAGAGTCTCTCAACTTCTTCAAGTCTGTCATCATGGGAGTTTGCCATGGATTAGCAATCCATCATCTTGGAATTCTAATTAATCATTCTGATACACTATCTTTTTCATAGAAAGTTTTCACCACGCTTCTGCTATATATGAGATACTCTACATCAAGTTGTTTGAATCTATACAAGGTCTTCTTATCTCTGCATACATGGTTCTCTTTCTAGTATAAGCTTCTTTCTCAATTTGCTTTATTTGGAAGAACAGTCTTTTACATTTAAATTCTAATCCATGGATACTGCAAGAGGTATATCTGGTTTACTGGAATAAGTTGTCATCATAGTCTTCTTCGTCCTTATGGAAGAACCTTTGAATCTCGCAATGCTTCCATTCATAAGTCTTTTTCACATTTTCTTACATACACTCTTCTTCATCACAACTTCCACTTCTTTTGGTTGATTGCTTGCAGTGGGTTTAAACAAAGTTGTAGTTTTATGATTCTTGGTATAATAACTTTGTTGTTCTGGCTTTTCTTTCTTTCTTGGAATCTTCATGTTCTTCCTCATGTTGCTCTTTAGCTTTTGGGTCCATGGTGTCTTCTATAGATTCCATGCCCTTCCTTCCTGAAGATTCCAACTTCTTCCTTTCATCATAGGAACATGGATGTGGATGGACAACCAAGGATACTTAAGACTTCTTTTTGAAGAAGACTTCTTCTAGAGTCGAACTGAACATGTGTTGCTTATCATGGTTGCTACTTCTAATGAAGAACATGGACAGATACTTCATAGTCTCCACGGGTTCTTTAACAGATCACATCATTGAGGATTAGCTCCCTCCTAATCCCAACTTCATGCCTGAATGAGCAATATGCATGCTCTTCTTTTGGAATCTTGCAATCAGCTCCCTCCATCTAAGAGAATCCATGCTTCCGTCTGCATCCTTCTTGCTTTCTGTAAAGTGTCACGAGTCTATTCTAGTTTCCTCTTGAGTACTAACTTCTTTCTGATTTGACTCCTTCTTGGTCTCTTCAAGTTTGATTTTGATTTCGGCTTATCTCACAGTTGTTACTTATATAATAGATTCCTCAGGAATTTGCCAACTTACTTCATCTTCTTGTAGTCATCGCAATAACAATCCTTAACTTGTTATTCTTTCATAGGTATTGTTTCACTACCATCGTTTCTTCTAAGAAATAGATATGCATAGTATGTACAGGAATTATGTAAACATGGTATGTACAAGAGCTATGTTACAGAAGAATATTGTTACCTTGACTAGAAGAAGAAGTATGCTTCATCCTGCTTGATTTTCTTTGAGGATTCATTTTCTTCGGCAACTGTTGCTTTGTGTGTTTCCTTCCTATTCTTTAACTCATGACAGTGGTTCCTACAGTGACCATATTTTAGACAGTTGAAGCATTGCATTTTTTACATATCCTTTTCTTGATTTGGTTTCTTCCTTGAACCAAACTTCTTCTTATTCCTGAATTTCTTGAACTTTGTTGTGTACGCTTGATCATCATATTTCTTTTGGGATTTCTCTTTTGCGTTAATCCTTGATTCTTCTTGTGCACAGCAAGTCCAAAGTTCTTCAAATGTGGGATAATCCTTTCTTGTGTTCATGCTTGCGGCAAATGCATCCATGTCTTGGGAAGGCCATTGAGTACTATATTTACAAGTTCTTTTTCTGAGATGATTTCTTCAATACATTGTAGTTGATCTCTTAACTGAGAGATTCTCACAAAGTATGATGTTATGCTATCATCATCATCCATTTTCATGTCACAGAGCTCATTCTTCAGACTCATTACTTGCGCAATGTTTCTGACTAAGAAGAGGTTAGTTAGGGCATCGTACATCTTCTTAGATGTGTGAACATGAGAGATGTAGGGTATCAAGTGGTCTTTTACAGAGTCCACTATGATACTCATAGTGTTGATGTCATTGTCCTTGAACTTCTCCACAACTGCAACATTTTGAGATTCCTTCTCTTTTCCCGCTTCAAACTGTGGTTCCAAGATCTTGCCTTTCATGATATCCAACACTTTATTCTTAGCGAGGATGAGGTCAATCCTTGTCTTCCATGCTCTTTAGTTAGAAGCCCCTTCTAATTTGTTTTTTGACTTCATAGTGTAAGTCATGATTGTTTTGACTTGGTCAACCTTTAACTTTGACTAGAAACTCAAACTTGACGTCTTGGCTTGTTGAGAGTACCGAGAGGTGCACTAGGCTACGGCGCACTTGGCTATCCAGGAATTAGGTCAAGCTCTTCATTTAACGTGCCTTAACAAGAGAGTTAGGGTTTCGTTGTTGCAATAAAACTTTGACTGCAACTGCAACTATAACTGAGCAAATCCTCCCAATCTATCTTACAATGGTTAGACTGTCTGAAGATAGTCTGGGCCCATAACCTGTTAGAAAATTAGGTGTGCTTGTTTCACCACAGACAATATAGCAATATTGTCACCCAACCATAGGCCAAAGCCACCCTTGAGCACCTTAACCTTGACAGAGAGAATAATTCTGGAAGCAAACCCTAGAACCAGTAGCCAATCAAGGTAGCATACCTCTCTCCATAGCTAGCGTACCAGGCAGAAAGTCCAAGCCATAAATGAGAGAAATATCGAGCCAAAACCGAAAATTTCCAGCTGCAGCTGCAGCTCCTCTCCAAGTGTGCGCACAACTGGTCTTATGCAGTTTCAAGTGAGTGAATCACAAATGAGCTCTAGCGCTCTCTATTTATACTACTCCATCTTGGTTTTCTGGGCTGACTTCTCTTCCTGGCGATTAATAACTCAATATCAATTATTTCATGAAGCTGGTAGTCTTCTAAAGTTATTATCCAAGTCTTTAGGGTTTCTCTTGCTTCCTAGAATATTCTAGTCTCATCAGGATTACATGTATAGGTTAATACCTCCCGCAACTACCATAATATCAACAACTATCTCCTTAGGGGTGTAAGCCCTTTTACTTCCAAAGGCAAATTTATCTAGCTAGGGTTTAAGCTAAGAGGGTGTATGTATTGGTTTTTCTTCATATGAGAGATGATCGATATATTATTACACATGATGAGTGTTCCATATATAGGGAATATATGGTGACCATCCATGAAAGGATGTGTCCCTTGAATAATCAATAACTATTTATTCTTATCATTTACCTATTATATATGATATTTAATAATCAATAATTATATTATTAATTATTATTCTAAGAGAATGTCTTCTTGATGTTGTCCAAACATCAACAGTATGCCCTTATACTTCTCTTAGCAAACCCTAGTGAAATCATTGAGATGAAGCATAAATGATGAAGGCTATGGTGGGGGTGTATGCCCTTATACTTCCCATCTAGTGCCTAGCATAACAATACTTGACTTGAAAAAATGATAGCATAATAGTAAAAGACCATACCCAGATCAAGAGAAATGCCAAGATAATCCACCATAAGAGCTAGAAAGCATCATCCAAAGCTAGCACTAGACCTCCACCATCAACCATTCATAAATATAGCCATAATCAAGTGCAAAAGAGATAAAAGAGCCAAGATAGCTGAAAATTTCAGACCAAGCCCTCTCACAATGAGGGAGAGCTATGTCAAAATGAGATCTTATGATCTCTTATTTATACAAATGTCACCAAGGTGACTTATCCATAAATCAAGGGGTAAAACACAAGATTAGGGGTCAACAACCCTGATCTTGCCCCCTTTACAAAGTAATTCATTTAAAATTCACCTTTGCACATAAGAAACCCCCAATTTTAGAATGATGTCACCCCTTTAGGGGACATTTTGGCAATAGGAGCAAGTCGTTGGTGTAGGAGGAGGGTGTCTAGGCTTGCCAAAGCCACATGTCAAGTATCCCAGTTACTTCCTTCATGGTCAAAGCCCAATTCTCCTCAAAAGGTGCAAGTACCAATGCATTAACCACACCACCAAACCCTAACCCCCCTAGGTGACGTCATGCCTCTAGAAGAGACATTTTGGCTCTCCTAGAGAAAACATTTGGCATGTGGGGGCTAGGTTATGTTGTCCAAGTCATCCTTGAGGGCTTCATAGTTTGATCTCTCTCATCCGGCATGCGAGCCCCTGGCATCCAACCTGTGGGCTTGCAGTGCCGTGGAATCCCAAGCTAGGTTTGTTCTCCCAAAACTGTCCACCAACTAGGTCCTGCTAAAACAAATGAGCACGCCCTCCAAGGAACTCAAGACACAACATCATGATAAGTGAATCCAATCAATAAATAAGCCATCTAAGCATGTGCATCAAAGATCACTATATCAAACAATTAACTGCTCAAAGACACTAAGCAACTTGTCAAGCTTGAATATGGGAGGATTGACGAGTTGTCCTATTGGGTAGATCTTGCCCTAGGTCAAGCAGAGCTTCCAAGAGATCCCTCTCTAAGCCATATAAAGTGGATGAAGCGGTTGGGGTCAAGACTCAATGGGCAAAGGGCCCGTGACATACAAGGGGTCGTAGTGTCAAATTCATCGGTGCCATTGTAGAGAGTGTGTGGTACCTTCGTTTACAATGCACTTTTTCCAAGCCCGTTAATTGCCTTCTATCTTTCCTACTTTGTATTTTCTTTCAATATAGCATAAGTAGAGATTGAAGGTCACTGCCCTGGCGTGGTGACCAGATGATGGAAATTTCACCCACAAACACTTAGTGAAAATGAGAAGGTTGGCTCGTGATGAGACCCCCTTTCTCTCAGCCATGCAATTGAGAGTCATTACCCATGTTTGGTGACCAGACGATGGTAATGTCATACCACTAGATATTCATGGACATGATAATTCGGCTCGTGATGAGACCTCCTATCCTTCAACTAACCTTTTAAGCATTATTTCTTATATTGTGGGTCCCCTTTACTCAAAGATAAGCATTTTTTTTTATTTCTTGGGTGATCCATGGTCGAAGCTTCTGGAACGTTTACATAAGGCTTTTATCTTTTACCCAACATCAACCCCTCTGGGCCTTCAGCCCCTTCTTCCCATAGAATGAGGGACAACCCCTTCTTCAGTCAATACACCCTAAAATCCCAAGAGGTAAGGAAATGGAGCCGAATAATGATGGAAAGTTGTAAGTATTGTCGAGAACGATACAATGGCTCATTAAGGGCATTCATAGCAGCAAACCCATTCCCAAGGAAGACCACTTACTAGGGCACAATGTCAACCACCAAGGTGAAGTAGGGCAAAAGGCATAATGTCAAAGCATATAACATGAAATCTAGAGCAATCTAAGATACAACATAATCAAATGGCTTGAATATTGAAATGATGATCACCATAATACTAAAATGTACCTCATGGAACAAGGCCCACTTTCCTCCGGAAGCCAGCTGGTGTGGTGGATGTCGTCTGCAAAACTGTGACCATCTATGGTGGTGAGTGGGTTTTCCATCTATGCAAAGAGTATTGTTGGTCATGTAGTCTCCTGGCACTCCATATCTGCAACCTAAGGGCCTCGAGACAATATTCTTAGTTATCTACAAAATGGGGATAACGTTGTCAAAGCAGGGCAACTCCTCCACCAAGGCAAGTGGCTCACCCAGTGCCAAATTCAGTAGAAATTTCCTCATCTGATGGGCGAACTCAACGCAATGGAGACCATTGCTTCCTAAGGCGGGAGGATTGATCTAGGTGGATATCGATGGCCACCCACCTCTTCCAACTGGCTCACATACAGTTTTCATCTTGGTAGTTTTTTTTTTTTAGCTTTTTGGGTCCTAAACTTTCGGGGACGTTTTGCGGCCATAAACAGGACTATTTGGGCCCACCACAATCACACTGTGGACGGAGTCAGAGTGTGACAGCAAAATGTGTAGTCCTTGGATATATGTTTCCAATAGGCTATCGTGCGCCTAAAACGGAGATCGTATGCAAAAGTTACGACCCCGGGAAGTTGATGTACCAACTCACCCCATCGGGGCCCACATGACTTTTGGTGCTTCAACTCCCCGGGTTGGGTTTTTGGATGCCTAGCGTTTTTTAATTACTTTTTGATGCTAAAAAGGCATGGAGGCCTCATTGTAATGTGCTCGAGCAAGTTTCTTTCATTCTGCATTTTTACAATTTTAGCAGATTTCTTTATTGAATAGAAGTGAATTTTCACTATCTCTATGTTAATGTTATGGATCTGTGTTTTATTTCATTCCGCTCATAAATATGGATCAGAATTCCACCAAGTTTAAAGAATGAAACAACATTAAATGGCAATGATAACAGTGGAAGAAGCTGATGTTGGAGATTGATTTGGAATTTTTACAAAGAAATAAAGGTTTGACTTGAACATGAATTTCATCAATTTTAAATTCCTAGTCCTAAGAGGAGTAATAATCTCAAATAAGTTGAGTGACTTAAGAAAGACAGGCCCAAACTCTATAACTGTGGGAGGAAGCATACACAATATTTGAATTTGTAAAGAATTTTTGCATTTGATATTTCACAAGGACTTTAAAATTTTGAATATTTTTGGAAATGTGGGAATACCGTGTCAAACAAGGACGCTTGACAATCAGTTCAGAAGAGACATGGATATAAGTCTATGTTAAACAAGGATGCTTGACAATTAGTTCAGAAGAGACGTGGATATGAGACTATGTTCTAGTTGCAGGTTCCTGGAAAATAAGTGGTAGAAATTACCCCACCAGAAACAACTTTTCTCAAGGAAACCATGCGGAGATATCTCCACCATCTCTTACTCCACTCCAAAAAATGTAATCACAGAAGGATGTGATGACACGTTCCCAAGAGTAGGTCATCAGCGAGTGGCTTAGTAGTCTATATGTTCCCGTAGACTATAGTCAGGCACAAACAGGGAACAAGAGGAGAAATAAGGGTGAACAGATGGCTAAACGATGAATTAAGCCAAAAATCATAGGAAAAGTCACTTAAGTCTAAGTCAACGAAGAAATAGAAGAAAAAGGTGTTGAGGGGGGGATGTAATTAATTAATCACTCAACTAAGAAGGAAAAACGCCTAGCTTAAGTGATGTCAATGAAGAATTAGATCGGGGAAGATATAAAAGGAGGAATTCGACCTAATTCCTCATTATGTTATGATTTGATGTTGAGAACAGTTTTCGAAGGTGGAAGTCGACCTCTTTGATGTTTTGACGATTTCTAGAGGAAACCACCACCCAGATCAGTTTCGATGTTGGAAGACACACCGTAGCCTACCGGAGATACCATCCAGGTATTTCACCGTGCCAGTTAAAGAGTATTCAGATCCATTGCAGAGATTGCGTAGCGCAGCTAGTGAGGGCGCAAGGGGTAGAGAGGGTTTCGCGTAGCTGCACGAGACCAGGGCTTATCTCGTTGATTCCCTTCGACCCAGTTGAGAGGAGACCAGGGTGCTTCTTTTGAGCCACCAGTCATCACATTCTGACTTTGGAATCTACCAATGCGCATCAGACAGCCAAGAAGTGCGCAGCACTTGAGGAGGGACGTTTGGGGTTCCAGGGGGCTTTTGAGATCAGATCAGAGGAAACCCTTCCGACCCAGTACAAAGGAGGCTAGGACGCACATTTCGAGACAAATATCAGTGGATTCCGTCGGTGTAATCACTAGGGCGCACTCTGAGATCCTAGGAGGTGTGCAACCCCCTAAGGGATGTCATTCGAAATTCATCCAGAGTTTCAGGGACTACATCTTCAGTCCGACAGTCATCAGAACGAGCCTAGAGGCCAGGGCGCTCTGTTTGGGACAGTTCGCAGGCGATTCGGTTGATTATAACCACTAGGGCGAGTTTATCTAGTATTTGCAGCAGTTGTCGTGAGTTCTCGGAACTACATATTGTCGATCTATCCGTGCATGTGCAGATCTGTCCACATCTTTTGATCACAGGTATTTTGTATTAGTTGCATTGTATTCCAGTGACGATCCATGAGATCTAGCTGATGATTATTTATCTGCTTTCAGTACATCAGTGTATTTCCTACTTTTTCCACATAATACATACTATTGAGATGGTGTTTCTTCCTTATTTCACATGCATCATATATACTGCTTAAACATTATTTGTATGACACACACATGCGAAAATCACCAAGCATGTTAAACAATTAACTCAAACGCATCCAAAAACCCCCAGAGTATCAGATCCGAGAGTCAAAACACTAATTCAGCAGTAAATGTCCAGATCCGTCGTATTTGGGATATTTCAGTGGTATCAGAGCCTTCTTCCTGCTAGGCTGTGAAGAAGTGCTTCTCATGACCCCATGATTTCGTGAAAATGTGCAGAATACCCAGAGAATCGAGGACATATTGGGGACGAGTACATTCAGTACTGCAAAGGACATAGTAGAGACAGGAATAGAAGGGACTACACTCCCTTCCACACTCAGTAAGATACAGAGCCAGAGTTAGAGGATAGAGATCACATCAGCTCTAACACAGAGGCATACATAGAGAGGACTATGGGTGACAGACAGGAGACACCAGAGGGTAGGGGGAAAGGCACCGAGAAAAATTCTGACAGTACGCAAGCCATCTTGAATGACCTAGCCAGAGGACAACGAGACACGATGAATGCCATAGAACAGATGGTCATCAACACACATATGATCTAGCACAGCGTGAGCACTATGGGTGCCAATGTCGCAGGAGGACCGAGTGGCTTAGGAAGACACCAAGGAGGTGGGGCCAGTGGCTCCAGTGGATTTTAGGGCGGAGCGAGTGGACACCCTTCACCTATCTGTGCCTATACATCATCTGGAAGGATTCCCCGACCATTATATCCGGAGTTCAAGGGGTGACAATCGTTGAGATAGCCAGGTCAGGGACATGCAATGCCACAGGACCCATTCGGAGACTACAGCTGAGATTATTTGGCACTAGGACCAGAGTACCATGCAGACATGATTTTGGTAGAATATTCTTCGATTAGGTATCGGAACAGACCCCGGGAGGCACAGAGGGACAATGTGCAAAGTCAAAACATGGATTTCATTAAGTGGGAAAGTTGAACATTCCTACTTCCGACGGGTCATCATGATGCTTAGCTCAAGCATGGGAATAGAAGTATGACACATATTTCAAGCTTAACCCAATGATAGAGTCAGAAGCTATCAGCTTCGCCACCTTGCACTTGCATGGGGAGGCCCACGAGTGGTGGTACCATGGGTGTTAAAATATAGAAGAATGTGTGCTCGTTTTACCATTGACGATACCCTCGTCACCCAACCATAGGTCGAAGCCACCCTCTGAGCACCTTAACCTTGACTGAGAATTACTCCGGAAGCAAACCCTAGGCTAGATAGCCGAACAAGGTGTAGCGCATCTTCCTCCAAGGATAGCGCACAAACAATAACTGATCAGATAGTCCAAACCCTAGCCAAGAGATAGTCCAAGCCAACACTGAAACTGCTAGCTGCAGCAACTGCATCTGCTGCTCTCCTCCACACATGCGCACCAAACTGGGAACTGCAATGCACACCACTTGCTGTCTGCAATTCTGAGATATGTCAAAATGAGAACTGGCGCCCTGTATTTATACTCGTTCTGCCAAATTTGTTGAGGCCGACTACTCCTTCTGGATATGTGTCTATTCAGTATATTATTATCATTTCTGGTCGACTTCTTCTCCTGGAGGCTAATAACATAATATAAATTATCTTCTTGAGCCGACAAGACTTCTAGGGTTACTAGCCAACTCATTAGGGTTTTTTCTTGCTTTCCGGAGTCTTCTATTCTCGTCAGGTTCACACGTGGAGGTAACTACCTCCCGCAGCTACCATAATATTAAGTTATTAACACTCCCTCCTAGCTAGGGAGGTATTACAGATAATGTTCTTGAGCACAAAAATATACCATTTACCCGGTAGCATCAATATAGTCGTCTAGACTATCTCATGACTAGATCATGAGCATCACCATCAACATCAGTTGCATCATCTCTCGAAACCATACTTCATCTGAGTAATTAGACATGATGCTGGATAAGTCACTCACACCATAGAGTGATACAAGAGCCACTCCTATAATCTAGAGTAAATGTTCTGAAACAATTTCCGTCTGGAAAATCTTTGTTCATCATTCGTTTGGATGGTGATTATTTTCAATAAATTGTTGATAGTCTTCAAGGCAGTTAGAACAGAAATAGAACACAACTGTGTCTATCCATAGTAGTACATAACTACAATCCAGTGGTTCACTACCACACCAAGTAACACACAAGTACTTGATCAACAACGTATAGTCACGAACAGTGGAACATATCCACCATAGTAGTCTTCATCTACTGTCATACAGTCTTCATAACAAACATCTGATAGCAACCTGCATAGAAACAATGTTTATGATATATACTGAATTATTTGGGCCAATCTTTCACTCACATCTGTGAGCTCTAAAAGAATATCTGCCTCACGAACAGTCGAACATATCCACCACAATAGTCTATATCTACTGTCTTCATAACAAACATCTGATAGCAACCTGCACAGAAACGATGTTATGATATAAATTGAAATATTTGGGCCAATCTTTCAGTCACGTCTGTGAGATATGAAAGAATATCTGCCCTCAGAGTAGAACAATGAGATATCTAGACTATTCTTCTCAAACAAGGAAGAATAATTGTCCTGTCTTCTGAACATGGACCATTCCCCACCCTGGGCCATTCTTCCTACACAAATCAAAGTGCACCCTAGAGAGAATGTATAACCCTAAGGAATGTTGAGTCTGGACCATTCCCCACCCTGGGCCATTCCTCCTACACTAATCAAAGTGCACAATAGAGAGAATGTATAAACATTAAGGAATGTATGTCCCTGATTGCTGAGCCTGGACCATTCCCCACCCTGGGCCATCCCTCCTTACACTAATCAAAGTGCACCCTGGAGAGAATGTATAAACCCTAAGGAATGACTGTCTTGACCATTTCCTCTGTTAACCACAAGGGGAAAAGACTGTCCTGCATCAACCTCCAAAACGGACCATTCCTCGTGTTAACCACAATGAGAAATCGTTGTACGGCGAGGCGGGCCAGTCTTCTTGAGTAACCCTCAAGAAGAGAGATTGCCCTAGACCACTCCCCATGTTAACCACAATGGAAAGTCGTTGTCTATGATACATCAGCAATCAGACTACTTTCCATGTTAACCACAATGGAAATTGACTGTCTGTCAGAAGTCTCAATCCACTTTTCGAACAGGAAAGCATTTGTCCAAAATGGACTATTTTTCAATTTTAAAGAATGAATGTTTTCAATAATGTTTTCAGTGCTCCCTCCTAACTTGGACAGTCATTTCTTCCTTTTTCAATAAGAAGGAAGTTGTTTCCACGAGCTCGAACTTTAGTACGCAAACTCTTTCATCTTGGATAGAAGCTTTACCAAAATGTTTGATTATATGTTCATCTGTGGAGATATGTATTGGAGAGATCAATTTCTCCTTTTTGGACTTCATCATGGATACTGTAATGCTTGATTTCAATTGTACTTTAGTCTGGAACACTGTGAAGGCTTCATGTAGATCTGAACAGTAGAGTATATCATAGTTGGAAAACTGGGACATATCAATGTGGCACTTCTTCTGTCATCATGAGATCTGATCTAYTGAGTAGTCATCTTGATGTTATAGGAAATCTTCACCACGCTTCTACTGTGCACTGGAGGTTCTCCACCAAGTTATCTTCTTTTATCTGCATATAAGAGTCTCTTTCTGGTATGCCTCAAAGTCTTGTGATTGCTCTTCATACGCTCTTTATTCAATTTATCTGGAAAACATTCTTTGCATTCATCTGATGTAGAACTCCAACTCATGGATGTTGCGGATGATATAATGACTCATGTAGTGATATGTCTGGTGTACTGGAACCAGTAATCATCCTAGTCTTCTCCCTCCATCTGGGAGAACCTGTGGTTCTAGATCTTCGCAATGCTGTCATTCATAAGTCTTCCATACACTGTTCTTCATCACGACTTTCAGTTCCTCTGCTTGATTGATTTTATTGAGTTTATATCAGGCTGACAGTCTTATGATTCTTGATACAATGACTGGTTGTTCTGGCTTTTCTTTCTTTCTTGGAATCTTCATGTGTTTCTTTAGTTCTCGGGTCTT
>JZKD02S0351659.1:596701-612134 GCA_000966675.3 Picea glauca
AGAAGTTATCATGGGAGTCGAAATACATCAAATTCTTTCCAAGAACCCTATAAACTCCCCATGCAGAAGATCGAATTAGGATGGGCAGACTCCTTTACAATGCGACAGTTCTACTTAGCACTTAGAAGATCCTATCGTCTCCGGTCCTCAACAATTACTAACTCAATAATGAAGAAGCATGAGACAATAATTACAAGCTAGAGCAAGAGATAAGTCTTCCATAAAGTATGCTTTGAGGAGAAAGCATTTTTAAGGGGAAGGCAATGTTATGAACATAAATATACATAAATAGATATTCATAACATAATAATTAATTAATAAATAGTAACTATTAATAATGAAAGGACATGTCTATTGGTTAAGGGCACCCCTGCGTGGGTATATAAACGAGCCCTCATTCTCAATCTTATCTTATCTTATCTATCTCATCTATTTATATATTATTTACAGTCCTATATGGATTACTTTGTTATATTCCAAGTATTTTGGATAATTCTTGTGTGAGGGAACTTTGTTCGTCTCATTTATCCCCTCCTGATTCCTCCCTTAATTATATTCCCTAAGAAATGAAGTCTACAAGGAAACCAATAATTGAATCTGTCCCAATGAAAAATAGTTTTTTCATTTTGGATGATGAAGAGATGAAACAAACAAGATCAAAAAAGAAGTATGCAAATTTCAAAAACAAGGAAAAGCTAAGGATAAACCAAACAAAGTAAATATGACCAAAAGCTTAGAATCTCCCAAACAAGGAACCCACCCCCTTACAAAACCCCTAAAGCTTTGAATAATGGGAGTTGAAGAATATGGGGACCCTGAATATCTATCTCAACACCAAATACAAACCCAAAATGCGAACAAAAAACATAAAACCAAATAGTCTGGAAAACAAAGTTCAAGGAAAATAAAGGACCATCTCTATCTCTCTTATCAACGAATCTCAAAATGAACTACAACTCTTGTTCAACCACATTGAAAATTGACCCCTGCGAAAGAAGAATGTCAGAAGGACCACTTAAACAAAAGAGATACAATGAAAGCCCAAGATGGATGTGGTTGCAAGGCAATGAAAGTAATTAGAGTAATGTGTAGGATTCTTGAGGAACCTACAATCAAATCATCACTGCAAAACTAAGTAGCAATGAAAAAAATCCCTTGCAAGGGTTTGACCCCTGCATGAATTTTGTAGGTTGCACATGTAACAAAATTGACACAATCTCACTGGACAAATCAATAAATATTATATTAATGTTACAATAAATACAAGAAAGGGAGCCCGAGGCAAGCTACCCAACCTCCATATGCCACTGTCAAGTGAATCGTCACTCATTACATCATTATGTAGCACCTTCACACAGTGACAGTGGCTATATGTAACATAACTGACACAATATATTGGACATAATAACATATGCTCTATTAATGTTGCAATAAATACAAGAAAGTGAACCCAAGGTACACCTTAGATCTAATTAAGATAGAAAGCACCTTGCCAGGAGAACTACTTATTAGATCAATAACTTTATTTGAGATCCCTTATTTATATTTAATAACTAAATAAAATAGTCGACTATGTAAATCCCATTTCCAGTTTCCTTGCTCCTAAATTTTATACTGGAAGTTCAAAACTGAAAACATTGATGATCAGTGTGTAAGATAGTTTCCTTGCAAAGCATATAGTGTCACCATTGCTTGAGTATTTGTATCAATGCATAAAATTCCTTGTTGTAAGTGTTGTAGTTCAGCTTGGCATGGACAAATTCTCTAAATAATATGCCAAGAGATCCCCCCCGTATTTAAAACAATGCCTATGGCATTTTGTGAAGCATCTATATAGATCCCAAAAGGCTATTATAAATCAAGAAGTGTAAGCACTAGTGCAGAGCAAAGAACATCTTTCAGCTTTTGAAATGTTCGTTCTGCTTTAGAAGTCCAATGAAGAGTCTTGTGATTGTTGGTCTGATATAGTGGGCAAGGAATGTCAGTGTAATGACAAATGAATTTCTACAAAAATTCACCCACAAAGCTATTGATAACACTAATGGTGATAGAAGTGAGACAATCCTTCAAAACCTAAACTTCGGTAGGATAGGTGCAAATCCCAATTGCATCTATCACACATCCCAAATATTGGATAGCAGACAAACCAAAAACAGATTTCTTTATGTTGGTCTACAACTAATGTTGGTTGACACTATCTAAGGCGGTTCATACATGCTACTAGTGATTTGACCAAGACTCACCGAAAACCAAAATATCATATACGTAAACCAATACTAACTTACCAAGATGTAGTTGGAAGATGTCATTAATGATCCTCGTGAAAGTGATAGGTGCATTAGTGAGGCCAAAAGGCATGATCAACCACTCAAAGAGACAAAAATTGGTCATGAAAGTTGTCTTCTAGGCATCATTAGGTCCCATATAAACCATGTGATAACCTGAAGAAAGTTCTAGCTTGGTGAAATACTTGGCCCCCTAAGTTGATCAATAAGGTCATCAATTCAAGGAAATGGGCAGCAGCACTTAACAAAGACCCCTAAGGGAACTATAATATGTTCAAAGATGCCACTCCTATTGTTCCTTATTGAGGACCACCAAGGTCAGAGATCCACAAGGGGATGTGCTAGGCCTAATATTTCCATCGTCCAAAAAGTGTGTCATTTGTTGCTCAATTCTACACTCTCCTTATGAGAGGTACAATATGGAGGGAAAATGGTCAAGGACGAATGAGGCACCAACACAATCAAATGTTGTATGTTTAGAAGGGGAGGTAAACCCTTGGTTTCTTCAAACACAATTATGTATGATTCAATGACTAGTTGTATATCAGAGGGAGTAGCTTTGCGTTGTTGTCTTCCTTGACTTGGAAAACAACAAACGACGTGAATTTGCTAAGAGGGACCTAAGTGGGCCTAATGGTTAAGAACGCGTGTTTCCTCCTTAGAGGTCATAGGTTCAAATCCGAAGGGGAACAAGGTATGTACAACTCTATAGACTAAGCAGTAAAATGAATGCACGACGAAGGTCCCTTGCTCCACAAACAAGGGTGTCTTATACATCAATTTGGCCTCTGGCTAGGTTACAACCTTAAATTATATTGTTATTATTATAATAGTTGGTATGACAGAGAGTAGTGGTTTTTAACAATGACCTTGGTAAGGGTCTTTAAATTTATTCAAAGACACCACTCCTATTGCTCCTTCTTGGCAACTACCAACGTCTGAAATCCACATGGGGATGTGTTAGTCCTGATATTTTTGTCCTCCGAGAATTATGTGATTTGTCACTCAGCCTCTAAACTCTGCTTAGAGAAGGTGTGATATGCAGGACAAATGGGTAAGGAAGAACAAAAAACCAACACTATGGAATGTTGTACATTCTAAATGGGGATTTCACCTTCGAGTTTCTTCAAACACATGTTGGGAGTCAATGATCAATTATATATCAGAAGGAGTTAGGCTCCCTTAATTGTCTTCCTTAACTTTGCAATCAACACATTACTTGAATTCCAAAAGAGGGACTTGTTTAAGTGTTGGTACACCAGAAAGTACAAGTGGGATAGTAGAAGAAGTGGAAGAGAGTTTGTGTGTTTTACCATTCTTGTGCATCATATAGGTGTTGAAGTACCCACCATATTGTGAAAGTTTGGCAGAATGATATGGCCTAGCCATAATCAAATCAAAACATCTAAGAGGAGTTACATCACACTCCACTATGTCACAGATGGGTCCAATGGCAAATGAGATGGAGTACATCCGAGTGATGAAAGTAGGTTGTCTAGATTTCTTAACCCATCAGAGTAAACATGTTTTGGGGTGACAAACGGTTGGCAACTACAAGTTTGCTACCAATAGTTGGGCAGCCGAATTATCTTGGTTGCCATTCTCCATGATGTTAGAAGCCAATGGATTCATTATTTGGTAATTTTGGGAAAACATGTCTCCATGCTCATTAACTGTGTCTTGGCGATAAAACTAGGTGCAATTATGTTGTAGACAATGCAGTGACATCTATCTCGACACCACCAATAAGATGCTACTCAACAAGGAGGGTTTGTGCCTTCTTAGCATTCTTGTTTGAAGGAACCTGCATTCATTATTAGAATGGCCATACTTCTTGTGATAGAAACACCACACCTTATTTTTATGTCCTAGTGGAACGTGTTATGCTAGGAAGCCTCTAGTTTTGTCCATTGTCATTAGGTTGTCCCTTGGAAGTGGCAGAGGGTTGAGAAGAGGAAAAACGCTTCTTTTTACCGATAAGATTGAACTTAAGCTTGTTATCGCACAATTTGTACTTGTCCCAAAGGGAAAGGCTAAAGGAGGGCAAATTGGCGTAACAAGAGGTTGTCCTATCACTGCCACCTTAATAAGACACTTGTTTCTATTTAGGGATGATAGCCTAGGGGAGACATCCTCGATGACCTGGGGATTTGAGAAGGCAAAGGTTGAAGTGTCAATAAAAGATATCCCCTCTCACAAGTCACACCGTTCAGAAAGTCCCAAAGTTTTAGCCAATGAAACAATGATATGCTTGAATGTACCTACCCAAAACAAAGCAACAAGAAAACAATATCTTTTGCAAGTCCAATTTGATGTTAGTGCTTCATAAAACCCTGGACTTGTTGATAAAAGCAATAAGTTGATGCAAGATGAAGCAAACAGAAATTCTATAACAGCAATGTATACAAGATGATAGCTTCACAATCAATGCCTTAAATAAGCTTCACAATGACCAAAAATGATAATCCAATAATAACATTATACTAGCACTTGTCAGAAGCTAATGAGGCAATGTAAAAATCAACTTTTGAAATTGCTTTTAAGAGTTTTTACTGCTGTAATAATTGGTTGTAGCTTCACAATCAATGCCTTAAATAAGCTTCACAATGACCAAAAATGATAATCCAATAATAGCAATATACTAGCACTTGTCAGGTGCTAATGAGACAATGTCAAAATCAACTTTTGCAATTGTTTTTAAGAGCTTTTACTGCTGTAATAATTGGCTATAGCTTACTTTTGTAACAGCAGCAAGAAGGTTAGTGAATTAGTCTAATCTAGGGTTAGGAAAGGTTAGTAAATAGCTTGAGGTAAAAGTTTTAAGTGTTGTTATCATCAATCAATCAAATAGAAGCTCTAGATCAGTGTCTTTAGGGCCAATGTAGTCACTTTTTTGCAGCAGCAATCTTGAAGGAATCAAGTGATAATGTGTGAGCTAAGGACAAAGAGGGATGATGGTTGAGGTGTTGGTAACCCAAGGCCTCAATCAACAAGCCCTGAAGGATAACGTCTACTGGGAAGTAGGTAACCCTAGGCCCTAGCGGTTTTCCTTCTTCTCTAGATCAAGCATGAAGTAAATAATGGCTTGATGAAGCAAGTGATACTAGAGTGCTACAATGGTAGGGCTCTAGCACAACATTTCAAAAGGTAGGGTTTCTAGCACAATCTAGTAGGTGAAAAGTTGTTAAGACAAGGACAATAACATGTGATTGATCTCCTAGGGTTTTAAGCTAGCAATTTCATAATCTTGAAAATATGCAAAGTAAATGTACCATAACCATTCAAAGTAAAGAAGAATTGTAAAAATTCACTTACATTCACCAAGAATAATCTAGCAATTAGCCTAGTTGAAGACTTTCCACCAAGAAAAATGCCAAAAACACCAATATAAGCCTCCTCCAAGAGTTACGCACCACTTAATTTCAGCCAAAGAGCCTTAAAGGAGCCAAATTTCAAACCTCACTTAGTGAGTGAATGAATGATGAAAAAATACAAGAGGAAAATCCTCTATTTATACAATGAAAATGACCTTTAATTACAAAATTAGGCCAAAAAGGCCGACATGGCTAGTTTACATGAGAAAATCCAATTTTACATAAATTTGTCAAATAAAACCCTAAATTAAGCTTTTTAGGGTGACGTCATGCCCCTCCTAGGGTGACGTTAGCCTCCTTGCTGGAACGTTAGCCCTCCAAGTGGAACGTTGGGGCTCAAAACCCCTCTGGAACTGCCACACGTGCCAACCAATGTCGTCCTCAAAATCGGTGCCTCAACTGGGTGACGTCAAGGCTCTGAATGTGACTTCAAGGGCCAACATCATGGTGGGTGGGCAAGAGTCCCCTAGGTCCAGGCCTATCAGGCTGTCTCTGCTGGAACGTCCTCCTCTCTCTCCGGTGCAAGCCTCTGGTATATGTCTGCTTCTTGGAGGGGTCTCAGCATCCATCTGGTGGGCTTTTAGCCATATGGAGGTCCGAGCTAGTCATCTCCCCATGTGTACATGTTCGTCAGGCTTGGTCCTATAGCAACAACAAGTACGCCCTCCATGGGCTCATAAGTCACAGCTATCATAGCAATGTCAATCACATATAATAATTAAGTTATCCAAACATATGCATAAAACCCCTTTTTCCCAGACAAGTGCTCAAAGACATTATGCTATTCTACAAGTCAAGTTTGGAGAAGGTTTCAGGACGTCCTATTGGGCTAATTCTCCTTTGATGTGGGATGTTTCCAGGTGAAGACCAATCTAGGTCATGTAGGTCCATGAGATGGTATGGGGATGTTTGGGCAAATGGGTGTAGTGATGACAAGGAAATGTATGGCTTACCTGTGGGTGCCTTTGAAGAGGGTGAGTTGCACCTTGTCATGGATGCAAATGTTTCCAAGCCCATTCAATGCCTTTTTACCTTTTTATCTTATTGTTTTTTCTTTCAAGAGAATAGTTGAGGGACACTGCCCTGGCATGGTGACCAGTGGTGATAGCGTTACCCACGAGCATTTTACAGAGATAAGAAGGTTGGCTCCTGATGAGACCCACTTTATCGTGGCTATGATACCAAGAGACACTACCCTGGCGTGGTGACCAGCTGAATGGTAGTGTCATTCCGCTACATGCCCATGGACATAATAGGTTGTCTCATGATGAGACCCCCTATCCTCCTAGGTTTTGAGTTTATTTATTTTATGGGTCCCTCCATTTCTTGCTAAGAAGCCTTTGATTGCTTTCTCGGGGATCCCTGGGCGAAGCATCTGAAGGTTTTGTTATTTTTGGCTTTTATCTTTTGCCGGCTACTTTTACCCTCTGGGGCTTTAGCACCTTCTTCCCACAAGGCAAGGTACAACCCTTTGCTAGCTTGGCAAACCCAATGCCCGAACCAATACAGGGGATGGATGAGAGGGAAGATGATGAAAAATGATAAGTATGGTGGGAATGAATAATGGTCTTTCATGAACCCACCCAGTGACAACTCACTCCTAAGGGAACCAACTTGCTAGGGAGTTCTGTCATCCCACCCAGGTAAGGACAAGTCAAAAGGCATAAAGTCCAAGCACACGTCATGAAGCAAAAAAAAATTAAATGCACATATTCAAATGTTTTGAGAATCAGAGTGACACATACCATGATACCCGGACTCATTACCTCATGGAGCAAGACCCACTGCTGCTTCAGGACCAGGGCGATGGGATGGATACTGTTGTTGCTGATAGGATGGAGGTGCTAAAGAAGAAGGATGGGCCCTCCAGGGCCAGGCTGAAGTCAATATGGCTCTCGATGCTCCATGTCTAGGACCTATGGGCCTCGAGACATAATCTCATTAGTTATCCCTAGGCTAGGGGATAACAAAGCTTAGATTATATTTTGGAAGGTCATTGTAAGACATGCTCCAGGGAAGCAACATAGAATAGTTATGGTTCCTTGCTTAAATGCGGAAAATAACCCAGAAATGAACTTAACACATAGAGTGTCTTAGGGATCTCTTACCTCAAACATGATGGCTATTTTGTTGAAGATATCAAAATATGTTGTAGTCTAACTGTTCTACGTTTTGGTCGTTTTCCCGGAATATTTTCTGTTTCATTTTGCTTGAAATCCGGCAAGAAAATATTGGATCTACATATTTGATTGGTTAATTATGTATAATTCCGGTGGCCCAGGGGTTTTTGAACACGCTGAATTCATTTTTGCATTCAGAAATGCAATTTAAACAACAGAAAATTGTGATTTCCTGCATATTTATGTCACCAAATTCCAGGAAAAAGGGCTAAAACGTAGAACAGTTAGACAATGCCTCAAAAAATTCTTGGACGAACTAATCCAAAATTTGTCAAAGTTGTAACCATTTTGCTAGCAAAAGCATCCATGTACCCTAACGGGTAGACCCTCTTACGAATAGCATCCTTGAAGTCTCCCCAACAACGATTGAGCATTGGTTATTCATTGTCAAAAGTGTTAAATTTGGCAGCATCGGCAGTCATTCTCCAATGAGAGGCCATATGGGCCACACTGAGGCTAACCAGGGATATTTGGAGAATCAACCAGTCTTGTGACGTATTGACAAAATACAAGGGGAACGTACAACCTCTATGAATCAAACCAAAATTCCGGAGGAACAAGATGTTATATGATCTTGTAAGTCAAGATGTAAGTCTAATGCAAAAGCCAGGGGGAACGTACAACCTCTGTGACCATAGACAGTCTAGTGCAAAAGTCAGGGGGAACGTACAATCTCTATGAGCCTAGTTAAGCCTTGTGAGCCATGAGCAAAAGTCAAGGCATCTAGCAAAAGTTAGGTTGAACGTAAAATTCCTATGAGCTAGAAACAAACAATCTTCTTGATATTGCAAATGATGTAAATGTATTGATCTAGCGCATTGGCACATGTAAAACACTATCCACAATGAAGAAATTCGAATTGCCATGTATAAGAGTCAAGTTGAATGAGTTGTTAAACTCAAATTGTAAACTGTCAAGTTGTAAAAGTCGGGTTGCATAAAGTAGCATAAAGTTGCATAAGTTGCATAGTTGCATAAAGTTGCATAAGTTGCATGTTGCATGCATGACATGCATGCATTGCTAAGTCAAGGGCGAGTTGTAACTGAAGTCTTAAGTCTAGTTCTAAATTTGAACCAAGTCCAAGGTCTATTTCTGAAGTGTAAAGTCGAGTTATGGAAAGCATGCATTCAAGCTTCTAATTCGAGCCCTTTTCCTTCACCTCTCCACACCTTTATAAACAGAGGTCAACCCTCATTCTTCACATCGTATGTTGCAGTGTAAGAGTGAAAGAGTATAAGGCAGCAAGTGTGATTATATTGTGTTGGTATATATCAGTATATATAGGCAGCGAGTAGCAGTATATATAGGCAGCGACTAGCAGAATATATAGGCAGTGAGTGGCAGTATATATATCGGTAAGAAAACAATGTATATATTAGTCCAGAAAAGACAGAGACTTGGCACTCGGGCAACGCACAACTTCTTCCTTCAGTGTGGTTGATAACAGCAGAATAGGACAGCAAGGCTTCTCACTATTCTACAGATCATACAGTCTAGTCTAAGTCGTCTTGGCAAACTCAATTAAGAGCAGAATTTCATGATGGATATTTGTAAGTGATCATACATTATTAATGCAATAAAAGAAGATTGTTTGTTGGGGTTTTTCTCCCTGTATAGGGTCTCCCCAGGGTACATGTGTTGTGATCTTGAATGTTGGTAAATTCTTATGATTATCGTTGTTCTGGTTTATGAATTATGTTAAGTTAAGGTCAAAGTACATTCATAATTTAAAGAATTACTTACAATTTAAAATCAAGCTCATAAATTAGCATGGTATCAGGGCTTAGGGTGTGAAACAGCTTGTTGAAGTGCAATAGCAGGTACACAAAGATCCAAGCAAGCTTGATCAAGTTTCCAACGTGAGTTCCATGGCATCCTCCATTTCAATCAAGGTCGAGGATAGGCTCAAAGGAGCTTCCAACTTCAATGTGTGGAAGCTCAAGATAATGAATATATTGCAGGAGCATGATCTTGAGTAGTGTGTGACCACAGTGATGGAGGAACCCACCTCTAACGCAAGAAGAGCGGCCTTCAAGAATAGTCAAGCTAAGGCCAAGCGAATCATCTTTGACTTAGTCAAAGACAGCATAATGCCAGCAATGACTTCGTTAATGACTACCAAGGACTGTATGGATACCTTGGTAAATCTGTATGAGAAACAAGCACCAAGTCAGAAGAGGACACTTAAGCACAAGCTTAAGTATTTGAAGATGGAGAAAGGTGAATCAGTAGCATCTTTCTGTTTCAGGATAGCCCAGATCAAAGATCAGCTTTTGGTCACAAGTGTCACAGTGGATGATGATGACTTATTGTAGGCCATATTTGATGGTCCTCCTTCATGGGAAACCTTCTTATCCAGTGTGAGTGGGAGAGAGATTCATTCCACGTTTGAGAGGTTATGGCATGATTGCCTCCAAGAGGAGAGTCGCATTGTTACCAGGAGATAGCAAACCAAAGAAGAGCATTCGGCATTAGCATCAAGATTCAAGGGAAAGAAGAAGGTCACTTTCCAGAAAGGCTCTCAAAAGAAGTCAAACACCATTGGTATGTTCAAAGGCAAGAATATTGATACATCTAAGACTAAATGCTTTAGTTGCAATAAGTTGGGTCATTTTGCTAGAGACTGCTGGTATAGGTAGAAAAATCCAAGGAAAGGGAAACATCATGCCTCAATTGTTGAGGATGATGAATCCAAAAGAAAACAGAAAAGTCCTTCTAATGAAAGAGAAACTAGAAAAGAATATTACTTGGTTTTTGTTTTATCCAGCATAGTTATCACAAGGCCAAAAGCTTGGTTAGTAGACAGTTGTGCATCAAAGCAAATGGCAGGGCACAAGGAGATCCTCTCAGATTTCAAGACAAAGTCTTTTGCAGAGCAGGTTGAGCTTGGGGATGACAAATATTATAAGATAGAGGGAGTAGGCTCTATCTCCTTCAGATTGGAATTTGGGGCTATGCTTCCTGTTGGTGAAGTATTATATGTTCCAAGGCTCAGGAAGAATCTACTATCAGTTGCAACCCTTGACAACAAGGTATATTGGGTGATCTTCATGGACAGGCAGGCACTACTGTGGGCTAAAGGTAGCCACTTGAGTACAACAAAACCTATTGGGACTCGTAGAGGAGGACTGTACGTTGTGACAGGACAGTCAGTTCAGGCATTACCTCATGATGCGACTAGCTCCAACGAGTTGTGGCATAGAAGACTTGGACATCTTCATTACAAAGCACTTCCAGATATGCAAAATATGGTATGTGGCATGCCCTCTATTTCTCTTAGTAAAAATGAAATTTGTAAAGGATGCATGCTAGGTAAAAAGATAACGAAAGCATTTCCTAGCAGCGACAACAGAGCTCAGGGCATCTTAGATCTGGTTCATTCTGATGTATGTGGTCCCATGTCATCTCCTTCACTCAATGGTTGTTTGTATTATGTCATTTTTATTGATGATTAATCAAGAAAATGTTGGATTTATTTCCTTCAAGAGAAAAGTGACATATCTAATAACTTCAAAGAGTATAAAGCCTTTATTGAAAACCAGACAGGGAAACACATCAGAACCCTTAGAACTGACAATGGAGGAGAGTTTGAATCTCTCCAGTTTGAGGATTTCTGCAAGGAAGCAGAAATAAAGAGACAGTTGACTGTGCCATATAACCCTCAGCAAAATGGTGTTGCTGAGAGGAAAAACAGGACAATTTGTGAGGCAGTGAAAGCCATGATGTTTGACCAGGATTTGCCAAAAATTTTATGGGCAGAAGCTACCTCTATTGCCGTGTATATTCAGAACAGGCGTCCACATGCTATCTTGAAGGACAAGACTCCTGAAGAGGTCTTCTCAGGGATCAAACCTGAAGCAGGGCATCTAAGGATATTCGGGTGTCCACTGTATATTCATGTCCCTAAGGAAAAGAGGACAAAGATGGAACCCTCGGGCAAGAAAGAGGTTTTTGTGGAGTACAGTGAGAACTCCAAGGCTTACAAGATATATGTACCAGGTCAAAGGCAAATAGAGGTAAGCAGGGATGTGAATTTCCATGAGGAAGTCGCATTCAAGAAATCCAGAGAGCTGCAGCAGAAATTAGAAGCAGTTCAACCAACTTCACCCTCTTCTGAAAGTGAAGAGTCAGATGATCAAAGAGAGGAACCTCATGAAGGGCCAAGTGATGAGCCCCTAGAACCTACTGAAGAGTTGGAAAGAACTCTTGAAGAACCTCCAGCCAAAGGGAAGCCATGATGGCTTGAAGAAACAGTGCAGGAAGCAAAAAAGATAGTTGCTCCAAAAGGAACTTTCAGTGAAAGTAAGACGCCTCACAGGTTTGGAGCAGCATCAGTGATGTCGAACTTCTTCATTTGAAGAAGCAGATAAATTACAAGTGTGGAAGGATGTCATGCTTGAGGAATACAGGTCTTTTCTAAAGAACAATGTCTGGGACATTGTGTCGAGGCCAAAGGACAAATCAGTGGTCTCTTCCAAATGGATCTATAAGATCAAACATGCAGTTGATGGGAGTGTGGAAACGTTCAAAGCAAGATTTGTAGCCAGAGGTTTCACTCAAAAATAAGGAATTGACTACGACGAGACTTTTGCCCCTGTAGCCAAGTATACCTCCATTCGAGTTATTATTGCATTAGCTTCAATTCTTGGTTGGAAGTTACATCAGATGGATGTAAAAACAACATTCTTGAATGGAAAGATTGAACAGGAAGCCTTTGTGGAACAACCAGATGGTTTTGTACTGCATAACAAAGACACTCATGTATGCAAGCTAAGGAAGGCCTTGTATTGTCTGAAGCAGGCTCACAGCGTTTGGTATGACATTCTTGATGGCTTTCTGAAAATCCTGGGCTTTCAGAAAAGTCATGTTGATGTGAATCTGTACTTCAAGGTAAGAGGGAGCCAGCCTGTTATACTAATCTTGTATGTTGATGATCTCTTTCTGATAGGAGATGAAGGGCTAATAGCCTAGTGTAAGAGGGAGCTAATCTTAGAATCCTGACCAAGCCATTGCCATTGAGACAGTTTGTGCAGCTGAGAGGCAAGCTTGGTGTGGCTGAGAATGACTCCCTCGCAAAGAGGGGGTGTTAAATTTGGCAGCATCGACAATCATTCTCCAATGAGAGGCCATATGGGCCACCCTGAGGCTAACCAAGGAGATTTGGAGAATCAACCAATCTTGTGTGGTATTGACAAAAGCCAAGGAGTACGTACAACCTCTATGAGTCAAACCAAAAGTCGGGGCGAACGAGATGCTATATGATCTTGTAAGTCAAGATGTAAGTCTAATGCAAAAGCCAGGGGGAACATACAACCTCTGTGACCATAGACAGTCTAGTGCAAAAGTCAAAGGGAACATACAACCTCTGTGAGCATAGACAGACTAGTGCAAAAGTCAGGGGGAACATACAACCTCTGTGAGCCTAGTCAATCCTTGTGAGCCATGAGCAAAAGTCGAGGCATCTAGCAAAAGTTAGGTTGAACGTAAAATTCCTATGAGTTAGAAACAAACAATCTTCTTGATATTGCAAATGATGTAAATGTATTGATCTAGTGCATTGGCACGTGTAACACTATCCACCATGAAGAAATTTGAATTGCCATGTACAAGAATCAAGTTGAATGAATTGTTAAACTCAAATTCTAAAAGGTCAAGTTTTAAAAGTCGAGTTGCATAAAGTTGCATAAGTTGTATACTTGCATAGAATTGCATAAAGTTCCATAAGTTGCATAGTTGCATAGTTGCATAAAGTTGCATAAGTTGTATACTTGCATAGAGTTGCATAAAGTTGCATAAGTTGCATAGTTGCATAAGTTGCATGCATGCATTGCTAAGTCAAGGACGAGTTGTAACTGAAGTCTTAAGTCTAGTTCTAAATTTGAACCAAGTCCAAGGTCTATTTCTGAAGTGTAAAGTCAAGTTATGGAAAGCATGCATTCAAGCTTCTAATTCGAACCCTCTTCCTTCACCTCTCCACACCTTTATAAACAGAGGTCGACCCTCATTCTTCATATCATGTGTTGCAGCATGAGAGTGAAAGAGTATAGGGCAGAAAGTGTGTTTATATTGTGTTGGTATATATCAGTATATATAGGTAGTAAGTAGCAGCGTATACAGGCAGCGAGTGGCAGCAAATATATCAGTAAGAAGGCAGTAAGAAAGCAGTGTATATATCAGTCTAGAAAAGACAGAGATTTAGCACTCAGCCAGCGCACAACTTCTTCCTTCACTGCTGGTTGATAACAGCAGAATAGGACAGCAAGGCTTCTCAGTATTCTACAGGTCATACAGTCTGGTCTAAGTCGTCTTGGCAAGCTCATTTAAGAGCAGAATTTCATGGTGGATATTTGTAAGTGATCATACATTATTAATGCAATAAAAGAAGATTGTTTGTTGGGGTTTTACTCCCTGTATAGGGTTTCCCCAGGGTACATGTGTTGTGATCTTGCATGCTGGTAAATTCTTATGATTATTGTTGTTCTGGTTTATGAATTATGTTAAGCTAAGTTCAAAGTACAGGGAGAATTTAAAGAATTACTTACAGTTTAAAATCAAGCTCATAATTTAACAAAAAGTTGGGTATCGGCCTACTGCCATGTAAGGGCCTAGTCCTCTATGTGATCTTGAACAACCAAAATCTTATTCACCGCTACTAGGGGCAAATGGATTTTGCAAAAAACTTCCATGTTGCAAAATCAAGTTTGTTGTCATTGACAAGGCTGCGGGGGGGCGCCCCCCCCCCCTCCCCCTCATGAAAAAATGCACTCCCTGGTTTTTGAGGGAGCATCCAGGGAGCGAACGCTCCCTGAGCGCTCCCAAGGGAAAAAAACGCTCCCTGAGCCCGCGCACGTGAGGAGGAAATTAGTTTTTTGGAGGGTTTTTTTTGGTTTTTTTTTAGAAATGGCTCATGGGAAAGGTAGCCTAGGGTTCGCTAAGAGGTCAAAACACTCTTTCACTCCCATTTCTCTCATTCTATTTCTCATTTGTCCATTTCTTTGCTAAGAGGGTTTTGACTCCTGAGAGGGTTCTTGCTAGTTCTTGAGGAGATTGAAGGCTAGCATTTGTGAGAGCTTCGAAGGGAGATTGAAGGCTACCATAGTCATATTCAACCACCATTGGAGGGCTAAAGAGGTAGGTTCTTAAAGCCCATTTTTCTTTCTTGTTTTGTTTTTTTTTTAAATGCATGTGTTGTAAACTAGTTTCTTTTCCTACTCTTTCCCATTTCTCCTCCATCATTCTATTGCAGGTAGCAACTTATTATCAAGGGCCAAGGTTCAACATTCATGATGTTGATGTCAATGTGGTGTGCCATTTTTGTTCCATTTTTTATTATAATGATGGTGGTGGGAGGTTCACGTCGAAATATCCATGATAGTGATGAAGAAATAGAAGTGGACAGCACATACCAAGGAGAGGAGGAAAAAATGGAAGGGGATGGAGACAATGAAAATGACAGTGATGGTCAAGATCCCCAAAAACCCAAAGACAGGTACACACCTCTGTGGAAGTATGTCACTAAGCTTAGTGGAGGGAAAGGGGGTGGAACAGGGAAATTTATATGCCACCATTGTCATAAAGACTACACAGGTTCCTA
>JZKD02S0351659.1:627600-656617 GCA_000966675.3 Picea glauca
CCTACTTCCCCAAAATCTTCCCCCTCCTAGCATACTTACAACTACCTTCACCACCATGGGGTGATGGCAGATTCTGATTGATGTCATGAACACCTTCCTTCTTTAGTACATGCTACCTTTCAGATATTCTCATCTCTCCAGTCAGATATTGACTCCAAAAATTAAGGCAGCAATCAACTTGGATCAACTTTTTTATTATGATTCCCCACTAGATTTTACCTTCTTTCAATATTATCTCCGGACGGAATTACAGAAAACCTTTTAGCAGGTAGGCTGCCAATATAATCAAATCTCAATAATGTTTCAGAGAGTTTAAATATAAATTTTCTAGAAAAACAAATGTGTTTAAATTCCCTTCTTCTGAACCTTCGGCATTGATTTGTTCTCTAATGGTTGTCCTTTCTCTCCCTGATGACCCTGTGTCCTCTCTGATGCCCCCACGCTCTCTATAATATCAGAAATGCTAAGGTGGATGAAGCAAATTGAATTGGTGAATCTCAAGTTAAAAGCACTCACACTTGGATGAAATGCTCTTCACCCAATCAATGAGATCTCCTCACTTAGTGAGTGACACGAGCACATGAGCAAAGACTCATTTGCTCCAATGTAATTTTTGTGTGTTCCATCCTCTCACTTAGGCTGCCTTTTATAACGTTGAGTTAACCCTAAATCCAAAGCCCTAGATCTCCTAAAGTGATCAAAGGTTGAGATTAGATCTCCCCTTCACTTTAGATCTAACAGCTAGGATTTAATTGACTCACCTAAGTTACCAATGTCAAATACTTAGGCATTTAACTTAATTAAACTCACATTAAACTAAAAGGTCATTCACTTTAAAAATTAACTCATAAAGTGAATTTCCTAAGGTTTTGAGAGGTAATAAGGACGACTTCCACATGCTAGACACCAAGCCTATGTGGAAGTACTTATTTGATGATAAATACACCAACAATGTTGACGAGGTAAAAATATAGTTTCTAATTATTGTGTTACACTCATTCATTCAATTATGTCAACCAGAGATTCAATATGTACTTGTGAGGCACTCAGTGTAGTATGCACAGAAAAAGGACTCTGCTGGTATATTAAAAGAACCTAAAATGATCAAGACTACGAAAGCACAAAAGTAAAGTCGCCGTGTTATAATTCCCAGCCCTACCAGTGGTACGTCTCAGGTCAAGGTGTCTGAGCTTCCATAACCTTATACCTTGGCGTGTTCACCTAGAGGGTTTATAACTACAGTGATTCTGTAGCAATCTCAAGAAAGCAAATGAAACTAATTACTCTTCAGCTAAATTCGTATATAAAAAAACAATCAATAATAAATCTATCGTTAAGTCAATATGCCGGTACTTGATCTCAACAGTTTATGTGATCCCTTAATCGATAGCTTTGTTGGGTCCTATTCCCAGAATTATCAGAGATACAGATTACTAACACAGATTAGATATTGGACATCAAATAAGAGTAATTGCCAATTGAGGAATCAATAGCATGCATTGGTCTATGTCCTAGCACATCTAATTGTCATTCTGCAGCATGGTTCAGGTGGCCATTATGCAGCTCATGTATATTTCATAATCTAAGTTAAGAACAGATAAAAATAACTTAATCAAAACACTAACATCTATATATCTATCACAGTATAGAACCATACCTATGAGCGGGCCCTGTCCCATGGTAGGCCTATACTCACGATTTTCTATCTACCACCAATACACCAGTAGATAAACACTCAAAACATGACAGTAGTGTTATATAAAAATCCAAGTCTTAGATCTTCTGTCTCTTGCAACTCGTTTACAGTAGCAGACAAACTGATATAATCTACTTCTCTATGTCCCTCATACACACTAGTAACTTAACATATATACAAATTGAGGGAATCTGGTTAGCTAAATATAGCGCTACCAGTCCCTATTATTATGCTAACAGTCTATCCAATATAACTTTTACTGTCTACTGATTTGCTGGAATGGACGCGGTTACATGGCAGCCAATAAGATCCCACACCCATAGATTCCTCTCACGTGCTGAGTCGGTTGCTTAACTGTACAAGTGGATTACGGTTATCTGGCATATGCTGAATATTTAACCCCAGCGTAACTTCTTGATACAGTCACGACCCTGCTGTAGCATAGACCAAAAATCCTTTATCTTTTAATTTATCCTTGTTGGCGCACCCTTAGTATCATTGTTAACCTTTCATTCGTATCCTTGGTACGCTGACCTTTGATTCTTTGACTCTGCTGTAGGAGGTAAAATGATGTTGATATAATACTGGAGCTGATACATATAAAGATATATCTATATATTGATGTTATATCAGAATCTTGATATATCTTCTTAAAATGCCCTTATGTTGAGATAGCAATTCCTGGAACATTTTACACTTTAAAAGTATAGTTACCATCACTAATATTTACACATACTAAAATTCAAATTTCCTTTTAAAAATCCACACCAAACTTTAACCATAAAAAGAAATCAAGAGTAATATATGGCAATTTAGATAATACCTTAGAAGAGTCAGAAAAGTACAAGGAAGAAGTATTTAGCAGTCATAAAGAGGCAAACTGTATATACTATATATATCTATAGAAAATAGAAGGCCAAAAAGATGCCAAAATAGAGGTTCATCAAATGTGTACCCATGGTGAAGAGTGCCCTAGCTGTTGAGGCCAGATGGCTCATGTTTTTTATCATTTATTGGGGGTCATCCACCCTTGGAGAGCTACACATCCACCTTTCAAGAGATCTAGGAGGTTTTCATTGCCTACTTTGAGGAGTTGGTTGTGAATCTATCCAATTGGAGGCCTTTGGAGGCTAGACGTTGCACCTTTGACTCAACTTCTTCCCTCTTTGAGGGAGACATCCCACTCTCTTGGGTCTCTTTTCATTGGAGGATTGTACATGTGGCTTGACCACCTCATTATTTTATGTATTGTTGGTCAGTTAGTTGGAGGAAATATTGGTTAGTTAGTTGGAGGAAATATTTTTACTCCTCCCTAGGCTAGATCTAAAGATCTCACATGAGATATTATTATTGTATTGTAAAGGAAGTTGAGCTAGACCCTATATAAAGAGTTGCCCTTCCTCATTTGTACTCATGGTTGAATTTTTGGAGCTTACATTCATTGGAGCTTAATTGACATATCTTTCTTGGAGCATATGGTTGTGGAAAGGTTTCTTTCTTTGTGGATGTTGTTGTCAATTCTTGAAGCTTATCTTTCTTGGTTCTTATTTGGTGCATAGACATTGATGGTGAAATGTTCAAGTCTTCTACAAGTTAACTAGATCGATCCATTGAAGGGTAAAATCTACCACTTGGAAGGAAGACGTTGTGGGGTAACTCCTGTCCTTCTTCCTTTGTTCTTTTTTATAATTATTTGGTGCCTTGCTTTGTAGAAGTATTGAGTACATTTATCAAGCTATACTTGATCTTGTTGGTGAACGCTGCTCCATTGAGGCCCCCTTCTTGTAGGGCCTTAGTCTTCATTGCTAATTTTGATTAGACAAGAGATTATTCTTCCTTCTTGGTTCTAATCTCTTATTTCCTAATCCTTGAAAGATATAGACCAATTCTTCAAAGGGGTTTTCTTCTTGGATCCATAAGCCTCTTTGATTCACCTTGACTCCATTAACTTTGTTAGATTTGGAACTGATCTCTACTTCCTTCCATCACCTCTTTTAAAATCCTAAAAACTCCAAAACATCGTTTTACTAAAGCTACTCTCACTTCACCTTGTGCCTCATTGCTTAGCTTTAGTAATCCTACTAGGGATATCCCCCTTGAGCCGAAGGAGAGCCGACCTAAAGTGAAGAGGATAGGTTGCTTAGGTGATAGTGATGACCGTCCTAATAGCTCCTCCTTGAGTTGTACCTTCTGGAATAGGGATTTTATTATGAAGTACAATTTCTGAAGTTACAGATCCCATCTACGATATTGATAGTGAGAGATCTAGGTCCGAAAATTCAGATTTTATGTCTATTGGACAACCAAAGAACATGGAGGTATGTCATGCATTGTCTTCAATTGATTAGCATCCATATATCTTCAACAAAAAGGAAAGTTTGTTGTTGCATAAAAGGACGTTCCTCGTGAATTAATGGTTCATAAAGAAAATTTCAACCTTTTACATCTTCCGTTTGTACCCTTTTATGCACAGAAAATCAACAGCCAGTTGTCATTCATATGGGACAACATCCTACCCAATCATTAGCATGGTGCAATGATTAACATGGGGTTCTTGGCATGGGAGACACCAAGCTTCTATATCAATTGTCCCAACAGGTTTCAAAGTATATGGGGCCTTTGCCTCTTGTTGAGGTCTTGGTTTCCAATCGGTGGAATCTCTCTGTTGTCTCGCAAACTAAGGTCTGGGAGCAGATTGATTTCTTTCCACTGTAGTCATACAGTTCATAAGCTGATTTTGCACCTGAACAAACTGAGTATTCATTTGGTCTATCTTCTAAGTCAGAAGAGCAATCGGATCAGGAACACTGCTGTTGGAAACCTTCGTTCGTGCTTCTGTCTTGGTACGATGGTACTGAAAAGGTTGTATTTTTTAATCAAGGAGATTCTCTTCAATGTCACTACTAAACTCTTTAGCCTCTACCAATTATGTGGGCTTTTTATCTTTGAGAATGTATCGGAACTTCCCTTCAAAGGCATTCATGCAAAGGAAACGAACTGATGATGTCGTAGGACAGTAATCTGTTGGAATTTGATTATACAATCTGTCAAATCTAGAAATGAATTCCTTTACTGTTTCGTTTTCCTTTTTCTTTATTTGATTGAACTGAGTCCCAAGTGTCCCACCATCTACCTTTTTCGACCATCTGCTCTTGAATAAGTTGGAAAAGCATCACAAGACATGATATGATTATCAGGGAGTCCTTTGAACCAATCAAATGCTTCTTTACTCAATGATGAAGCAAATAACCTCATGGCCACATCTTCATGATCAATACCTGCATTGTCCATGTCTCGGCCCATGACATAAATGTGGTCTTCAACAATTATCACATTGTTTCCTGGGAACTTTGGCAACCACTTGTTGACTTCTTTTGGCATTTTGTTAGGGTAACCTTGGATATTTTCCATGTTAAGGGGTTTGTAGAGATCCCTTGCCCAAGGGCGAGCCATTGGAACAAGAGGAAGGGTATTATGGAAAAGGGTTTTAGCAACGGGAGACTTGAGAGGAGGTCTTCTTTGGTAAACCTTAGAAGGCTTGAACCTCCCAGGGGGAAACGGTTTGGGGAAAGAAGGACTCTGGGAAGGTGGAGTCGTCAGGCAAGCTAAGCGAAAGGCTTTAAGATAGCTTACCAAAGTGTCGTTTAGGGTACAAAGAAGATTCAAAATCTTCCCTGGCAATGATGTCAAAATGTTATAGCACAAGTTGTAGGTTGGACAAAGCCCGACCCAACCACAAGAGCAAGTGCTACAATAGAAATCCTACACCCAATGTCACTTCGATGTAGGTCCTGCTCTTCAAGGGTGACTAGGTCACTTTAGGGAGGTGATCCTGATGACCCTAGGGAGAATGAGATGGAGATGGATAGAGATGGAAGTGGAACCCTAGAGGTCAAGTCTAAGTGGAGTGAAATGTGTGGAATAAAGTCTTGGGAAGGTCCAAGGGTTTCCAAGTATGTTGAGTAACCTGTAAATGGTGAAATACCTGCCCAAGACACAAGAAAAACCACTTTGCAATGATGTATGTTAGTTGGATCAGCGAGTTAAGCTTCTTGTCCCTAATTTGCAGCAATAGATAGCAGTATATATCAGCAATAATATGGTACTATAAATTTCTCAATAAATGCTAGAGATCAAATAGAAGATACAAGAGAAAGACTAGTTAATGACTAGCTAAACTCAAGATGAAAAACCAATATTCTAGCATAAAAAGATAAGGTTGTTGTAAACACTTGTCTGCGGAAAATTATATCAGCCTTATGGCTATAACATTCAATGTATTACTGCAAAAAAATCAGCCACTGAAAACCCCTCAAACTTTGTCAAAAAGTGCGCTAGACCAAGAAGAATAAGTGTGAAAACTTTGAGCAAAATCCAATGGTTGATAAGAGAGTTATTCAAGCAAATGAGTTAGGGTTTCTGCAGCCCTAACAGCTGAAGATTAAATTTTATAACAGCAGCAAGAAGTAGCCCCTTGATGGGGGCGCCCTAGTGGCTGTGAGGTGCCCAAGGCACAAGGAATACAATCCACTTTGCAAGAAGTAAAAATGACCAAAAATCACGTTTCCCAATGCAATAATTTGTTTCTCCAATGCAAGACTAGTGCCTTTAGTTATGGGTTAATGGGGTCAAAAAGAAAGAGCTAGAGTTACTCAATCCTAGGGGATGTAAACCCTCTTACTTCCCAAGGCAAGTAACCTAGCTAGGGTTTGAAGATGACGGGTGTAAATCCTCTTACTTCCTCAACTAAACCCTTACAAAACAATTTTAAAAGCTTAACAATTATGGTGGAAACTAGGATAGCGGTGTATGCCCTTATACTCCCTATCTAGCCTTGGCCAAAACCACCTTATCATGAATCATAAATGATAATAATAAAGTAGAGAGACCATACCATTCAAGAAAAAGCATTTAGGTGCCAAAGTAAATCTCAATAAAAGCAAGAGAATGACCTCCTAGAGAAAGTGCACCATCATCTTCATCAAACCATAACCAAAAAGCAAATTTCCATAGCACAAGAGGCAAAATACTCCAAGTGTAGCAAAAATTTCAGACCAAATACTTCTCACAAGAGGGAGAGTTATGTTCAAATGAGATCTTATGATCTCTTATTTATACAAAATGTCACTAAGGTGACTTGTCCATAAATTAAGAGGTAAACCACAAGACTAGGGGTCAACAACCCTAATCTTGCCCCCTTTAACAAAGTAATATTAAATAATTCATTTAAAATTTCACTTTTGCACAAGTAAACCCTAATTTTACATGGATGTCTCCCCTTTAGGGGACGTTTTTCCACTTAGAAGAAGTCGTTGGTGTTGGAGAAGCATGGGTAGGCCTCCAATGGCCACATGTCAAGCATCTAGGCAATCTCCTCATGGTGAAGACCTCCTCCTCCCCAAAATGTCCATGTGTCAATGTGTGGCTACATCACCATCAAGCCCTAACCCCCTAGATTACGTCATGCTCAAAAAGGAGACGTTTTGCCTCTCCTAGGAAAAACGTTTGGCATGTGGGGGCTAGGATACATCGTCCACATCATCTTCAAGGCCTTTCAAGTTTGATCTTCTTTATCCAACATGTGGACCCTTGGCATCCAACCTGTGGGCTTGTAGCCCCATGGAAGCCCAGGCTAGGCTTGTTCTCCCAAAACTATCCACCAACTAAGTCCCGCAAAGACAAATGAGCACACCCTCCAAGGATCTCAAGTCATAACATCATGATAAGTGAATCCAATCAATAAATGAGCCACATAAGCATGTGCATCAAAAATCACTATATCAAACAATTAATTTCTCAAAGACACTATGCAACTTGTCAAGCTTGAATATGGGTGGGTTGACGAGGTGTCCTATTGGGTAGGTCTTGCCCTAGGTCAAGGAGAGTTTCCAAGAGATCCCTCTCTAAGCCATGTAAAGTGGATGAATTGGTTGGGGTCAAGACTCGATGGGCATAGGGCTGATGGCATACAAGGGGTCAGTGTCTCATTCATGGGTGCCTTTGTAGAGGGTGTGTGGTACCTTCATCCGCAATGCATTTTTCCCAAGCCCATTAGTTGCCATTTTGTTATTCTTTCATAATTTTAAGGAGAGGTTGAAGGTCACTGCCCTGGCCTGGTGATCAAATAATGGAAATATCACCCACAAACACCTAGTGCAAATGAGAAGGTTGGCTCGTGATGAGACCCCCTTTCTCTCAGCCATGCAACTGAGATCCATTACCCTGGTTTGGTGACCAGATGATGGCAATGCCATACTGCTAGATACTCATGGACGTGATAAGTCGACTCGTGATGAGACCTCCTATCCTTCAACTAACATTTTAAGCATTCTTTATTATATTGCGGGTCCCCTTTACTCAAAGATAAGCATTTCACTGCTTTCTTGGGTGATCCCTAGGTGAAGCATCTGGAAGGTTCATACAAGGCTTTTATCTTTTACTCAACATCAATCCCTCTAGGCCTTCAGCCCCTTCTTCCAACAGAATGATGGACAACCCCTTCTTGGGTCAATACACCCTAAAATCCCAAGAGATAAGGAACTAGAGGGGAATAATGATGGAAAGTGGTAAGTATGATCGAGAACGGTACGATGGCTCATTAAGGGAGTTCCTAGTAGCAAAACCATCCCCAAGGAAGACCACTTACTAGGGCAGAATGTCAACCATCAAGGTGAAGCAAGGCAAAAAGCATTATGTCCAAGCATATATCATGAAATCTAGAGTAATCTAAGATACAACACACTCAATTGGCTTAAATATTGAAATGATGCTCACCATAATACTGACTTGTACCTCATGGAGCAAGGCCCATTGCCTTTCGGAAGTCAGTTGATGTGGTGGATGCCATCTCGAAATCTATGGTAGTGAGAGGGGTCTCCAACTATGCAAAAGGGTATTGTTGGTCATGTAGTCTCTCGGCACTCCATATCTGCAACCTGAGGGCCTCGAGACATAATCTCCTTAGTTATCCACAAAATGGGGATAACAGGACCAATCTGGTGCTAAAGCAAAGATCAATATAGCCATTAGTATCAAGGAAAATATGAATCAACAAAGCAATTTATATGTAGAACATATCGTGACCATCAAATTACATAAATACAAATGTATACTAAAGAAACGCACTTTACCTAAAGACACATTAAACCAAGTAGATATTCACTAACTCCTAAGTGTCTAAATATCCTAAGTTCTAACATAAGGTGCAGTCAAGTAATTGAAGGTTAATCTTGGAGTCGCCCTATAATCCCTTGTTGCTTGAGGCCATGAGTAAATTTTATGGCAGCAATGAAGGAAGAACATTGGAACTTTCAATTCAGTCTTTGGGGATGTTTTATACAGATCCTATTATGATGGTTTGCTAGATGGAGAGTTGTCCTATTTTTCATGAGATCACTTTTATATCAACCCTATCCAGCAGTGGATTGATCTTGCATGCATTGATATAAATCAACCATGGCATGTGTTTGGCATTTCATTCTATGATCAGTCATCATCAAGAATTTAGAATTTCTAGCGTATATGTGGGAAATACTCATGATTTCCTTATTTTGGTTTATCGCCAAACACAAGGGAAGTTTCTTATGTTTTATGAGCTAATTGCATGATTGCATTGGCTCTTTGATTACACTCATCATGTTTCTTCATGTTATTAGAGTAGGATAGGAAGAATACACTTAATGTTGCAAGCATTAGGTTTCATTTATGTTCTCTTTGACATTTTTGGTTGATGCCTTCTTTGTAGAGTCGTTTTTGAAGAACTATGTAATTTGGACAAGAATATTTAGGATTGTACACTGAGGGTGATGGAGATATGAAGTTTTGGGTCCATCACATCACTATTCCAACGATTTCATCTATATTCCAAGTACATTCTAAGTAGCTTGGAGATTTTGGAGTTCTCTCACAACCTGCAGGAGTGTGCAGTACCCATATGGAGCCAATTGATACCACCTCAGTGTGCATGAGACCTTGAACACTTGGACTAGTGGAAGTTGATTCCACGGTTTGAGTAGACAGCATTGCCTTGGACAAGAGCTCTTCATATTTTGGCATATGTTTTTACCATTGGAAAAGCACTTATTGGGCATTTCTACATATCCCAAGGCAAAGTTTGCATATTTGGAAATTCTTAAGACACATGGCACATGATCACTTGATTTAAGATCAAAGGTTCAATAACAAAAAAAGCATTTCATGTCTAAAGAATAAAAATTGTGAAAGAAAATTGCTAGAAGATCCCTCTTGAAGAGCACCTTAACTTGAAAATGATTCTAGAACTTATTGCATAATAGATCCATGGTCTTCTCAAACATTTTATTAGAAGGTTAATCAAAGAAGCTTCTAGGGGAAGCACCCCCATTAGTCTAGAATACATTTTTCTTCACATAAAGAGAGGGCGTTGCATACGGAAGCCTCTAGAAACCTTTCATTTGATGTATCTAGGAAGGCACCCTACTTAGAAGTCTCTAAAACAGCCTTAGATATGGTCAAAAATAAACCAAGACGAGGGTGCTCTAGGGTTCTCTACAAAGCTCTCTTGGCTGAAAATGTAACTATAAAAATGAGTCAAATCCTCCTTTGCATGGTGTGTTTTTCTTTGTGGAGAAATGCCCTAGAATATTGGGCTGGATACTGAAGATATATTTGCAGATTTAAAGCTTGGTTTTGGGCATATTCAGGGCTGTCATCTTGCATTGTAAAGCAGCTATTATGTACCTTATTTCTCTTTTCCTTGCTGGAAAATATATCTGCTATTATAGTGTTTGACAGCCAGCATAGGAGGACTGAAAGGAGTGACTTGTTTGTCTTCTTAAGGCTTGATAATATCATATCTGAATTATGCAATGTATGGAGAAGATTATTCAATAGAAGATTGTCCTTTTACTTCATACATTCAGCTTTGATGTTATATCTTGAGGCAAGTACTTAATGCAAGTGCTGGAGTATCTTTTTGAGCTTAGTATGTTGGTTGAAAGTGCAATTTGCAGATATGTTACAGCCGGAAATACTATCATTTATGGCATGCTTGTTGTTTTAATATGCTTCATAATCAACTTTCCATTCCATAGAATTGTCTTGGACTCCTTTGCCCAATGGATAAGGCACTCATGTACTTGAATCCACCGCCATCTATTTATTTCAGGCATTAAAGTTTTGTTTTACCAAATCTGCTATTAGTTATTTGAGCTTTCAGAACAAATTGGCAATCCTATTAGAAAACCCTCCCTTGTGCTGAAAAAGAACCAGCCTAAAGTAAAAGAAGTGTCCACCAAAGTGACAATGGGTGGAACTTCTAAGTTGCCCTAGAATTTGTGCTTGGTGATTGAACTTATCTTTGTGCAGATCTTGGAGGTAACATGTCCTTTGAACCAATCGTATGACAAGGATTCCAAAGGCCACCATAGGAAGCTTCATCACGGCATCATCCACAATCCCACCTCCTACCCACATATCAAGAAATCCTACCGTTACCTCTATTGTTGCAAGAAATGTCTCTTCATCTCACAAAGCAGGCATGAGTTGTGCACATCCCTTCATCGTTCTCTTAAATCCTTTTGGCACACCCTCTTCCCCTACCATTCTAGTCTCCCTACTAACGTTGACCCCACATCCATTTTCACCCATACCACTACCCTTTATGATGTACCTAGGCAGCCTCCTTCTCTAGTCACATCCCCCCCCCCATCCTCATTCAATGTATTGTTTTATAATGATAGCCACTGAACAATTTGGGAGATGAATACCAATAGAATTGTAGATAAGGAGGGCTTCCCGGCTGAGTTTTTCAAACCTACAAACCCAACAACAAGCTGCCTCTTCTAGGCAGTGACACAATGAAAGCTAACATAAAATTGGTGTAGGGAGAACTAATAAAAGAGATCTACACTTGGCTAAGCAAGATTAACTTGGTCTTCAAAAGAGCAATGCATACAAAATGAACATAATAGTTCCACTTCCGAATTGTGGCACACACATGGGGAACCATATGGATCAAAAAGAATCATAACTATTACTTTAAGGAATTTACAAAAGCCATAACTAAATGGGCCAATCACAATTGGGATTAGCCACACAATGTCTAGCTAATGCTTTTATTTCAAAGGGACATCGCAATTGAGGAGCAAACAAAGAAGATCTAAGTGCTCAAATAAAAAATGCCACTAGAGTCAACAATGGCCTGTCAGGTTGGTGAAAAAAAGTATTGCCAGTGCCGACTAGGGTCAAGTCTCTCCAATTACATGCTCGTGCTCATGGAGGCAGCCCTTGATTCTTACCCCCACTCCACCCGTCAACATATCCATAAGCATGCCCTTGGATCTTGCCCCATGAATCATTGGTTCGATGACGAATGCAAATCCCTCCACAAGCAGATATGGATCACCCTCACTCACAACCCATCTTCCTCCCCCACCTTTGCAAAGCATACTATCTACTCCTTCACCGTAAAAAGAAACTATTTCTCTCCAAGAGGAGACAGAAACTCTATGAGGCCCTTCACCTTTCCCCGAAAGCTTTCTGGCGTGCCCTTTTTCACAGACACCAAACCGCCTCACCTGACCTTGACCCCCAAGCCATGTTCTCTCATACCACTTCCCTTTATGATATCCCGAGACAAACTCTCACCCACATCTCTTCCTCCCCCTCCTCCTACCACCTCTTTTCTGAGCAGGATATTAGGAGAGCAGCCATAGCTATTAGTACCAATAGAGCAGCAAATGCGAAAGGGCTTCAGGCCGAGTTCCTTAAGAAGGGTGTTCGATCTCTTGAGTCTTATATTACTGATCTATTTAACTAGGTGGTATGATCAGGATTCCCCCCCTCCTGGACACGACAAATTATACATCCAATCCATAAATCAGGGAGTAATTCCGATCCAAATAACTACCGGACTGTCATGGTGGGTCACACATTCTCCAAGCTTTATGCCACAGTATTACATCAGTGGCTCTCTAAAGAGATGGAGAGACGTCATCTCAGGGCTAGAGGGAAAGTCGGTTTCCACCCAAACTACCAGACGATTGATCACATCTTCACACTCTGAGCCATTATTGAGAAGGCTCGTCATCGCTCTTCAAAGGTCTACACTTGCTTTGTAGACTTCTACAAAACGTTTGACACTGTTCCCAGTAAGGCATTATTTCAGAGGCTCCGTGACATTGGTATATGTGAGACCCTTCTGATATCCATTATGAGGTTGTATGAGTCAATCTCATGTCGACTCAGGATGGCACATGGTCTTTCAGACTTCATTCAGAGTACCATCGGGGTTAAACAGGGGTGCCCTCTCTCACCGACACTCTTCGGGATTTATATTGATGAGTTGGAGTCCAGTTTCTCCACTGATGCATTGCGCCATCTCTTGCCGACTAGACAGGTATTGGATCAAGCTACCAGAGAAGAAATTTACAGACTCTACAGTCGGGTCACTTGGACCTCGCCTTCGGTGAACCTAGGCCCAAAGATGTCCTTCTATCTAGAGCACATTACACAAATCACCATATACCACGATCCGATAGGATTTGCCAGATGTGACACTTACAGGAGTCGGAGATAGAGATGCACCTCATCTTTAGGTGTCCTATATACTATGAGATCAGAGGACGCTACCATTGTTTATACAAGGACTCGGGGGGCTCACTCTCTACCTTCTTCCGATACCAAAACCGGAGATGCATAGCCCTCTTCATCAAGGAGATATTCTGCCACAGATCTCAGTTATTGCATGCCACACCCCGCCTTGGGATGACAAAGACGATCACCTCTTACTTTCAAGTTGACCCATCAGATCAGAGCAACAAGCGGAGGGCTGAGTCCCATCAGGAGGGTTAACCCTTGCTTTTTTAAAAATTTTCCATTAAATAAAAGGTCCACGCGGGTTGTAATGATGACAGTCGCGTGTACACGTGTGCAGTTTTTCCTCTGCCCGAGTGTACACACGGCCTGTCATTGGACAGCCCGCGTGGACCTAAGGCCGACCTTTTGAGGGTCAACGCCCCCCCAAAACTTGAAACTAAAAGCATACATAAAGATTTAAATTGCAAGAGGAGAGAGTTTATACTTACTTCGTCCAAGCAGACGGTTGTTTCGTCCACCGAAGCTCCCGGAATCAATTCTTTTCACAAAGGGGCAGTTTTGGCTTTTAGTCCATTTTTTAATTAACAATGGTGATAATGAGCTGCCAGCTTCTATTTATAGAGGTTTTTGGCCCCTTTTTGTCAATTTTCGGACCCTTTTGTCATTTTTTCTAAACTGAAAATCATTTAAGGTGGTTCAAGAGTTTTCTTGGGATGATCAAGGGAGGTATTCCTTTGGGTATTTGGAAAAAATTTTGAGATTTGGACGTTTTGACTGTCCTTTGGTAAAAAGTCATTTTTTTCCCCAGCTCGTTGCATTTAAGTCAGTATTCCACCCCCACTTTATGCATCTCGTTGTCTATTCCACTTCGCCATAGGATCAATCCCACCGAGTTGCGACACGGAGCCCTCATCACTGCTTTAAAAGTGTCGTAATTTGATGGTAGAACCTACCATAACATGGATGCCCTAGGTAGATCCTGGTTGCATGACGGTGTCCATGCTGTCTCTAACGACTATAGGCTCGGGAGTCCTCTGTAGCTTTTCCCCTGATTACGAGTTTGAGCCTCATTTGCATGATTCCTTATCACTCTTGACCTCACCCTCGGGACTCCCAAAACCCCGGGTCTTCTTTTAAGCCCTTTTTAGACCCTCTAAACATGAAAAGATTGTCGAGCGATCTTGTGGTCTTTCACGCTCGTTAAACTGTAATTGGAAGTCACATCTATTCGGCGGTAGTTTACCCCTTTTTCGGTCCGGACGGTCAACTATACGAACAAAGGTACATTCTAGAGGCCTCGGATCTCTAGAAGAGTACCCTCAGGTATAATTTTAACCCTTTTTCGGGCTTGAGGGACTAAATTTACGAAAAAGGAACCCCCACGGAGTCCATAGTTAAGCTCTTTTCAGACTCCCTAAAATTGAAAAGATCGCCGAGTGATCTTATTCTTTCACACTCGTTAAAATGGTCTAGAAGAACATTCCTGGCGGAGTCCATAGTTAAGCTTTTTTCAGACTCCTTAAAAATGAAAAAATGGTCGAGTGATGTTGTCTTTATCACACTCGTTAAAATGGTTTTGAATAGACGTCTTGTCGGTGCTAGTTTACCCCTTTTTCGAACCAATTAGACTACCTCCAAAAAAGGTACCCCAATGGAGTCTCCTTTTACGTTTTTTCAAACTCTCTAAATATGAAAAATCGTCGAGCTTACCTTCTCTGGGCCCATAAAACTTACATCGAAGGACATTACCATTGTGTGTCTTATTAATCGCATTTGCATACCCGCGTCTTTGGCCTAATGCCAGCTCCATGTTGCTCTCAACTGAACCATCTAAAGCATGCCTTATACGCAAACCCTGTAGCACTTTACCTTTGCGTCTTGACACCTTTGGCCCCGGGAGGAATTTTTTCGAGTGTCTTTGCTCTGAACATTAGTCTTGTCCTTGCACCTAGAACTAGTATGTTTGCAATACTCGCTCCTCCTTTGTAACGTAACATTCTTTTATTATTTTTCAACAAAAAAATCAAATATACCCCAAAAAGAGGAAGGGAAAAGTATTTTCTTTTTTATTTTGGCAGCACAATGAGTCGCCCTTGGACAAATCACATCCTTTCGTTTGTTAGTCAAGCTCTAGGATTTAATATGACCTTAGGAAGTTGTTCTCGCTACATAGAGTTCTGTCTTCCTCCGTTTGGTTATTCTTCCAAACATATGGAGAGTTTGCGTTGCCTCCTGCATCGTGAACTTATGTCAATGCCATGTTGCCTGAGTCTCATCATTTGTCGTGTTATTGTCTAAGGGAAGTTTTTACCAAGCCTGAGTCGGCCCCTCTGCAGTTTGTCTCTTGCCCTCATGCATGGCCATCTCGAAAGTCCAATCAAGTCTTTGTTCAAAATCAATGAAGCCTTCAGTCTGATCCTCTAGTCCATGCCCGACAAGCCGTCAAAGACCTCTGGGTAGTGAAGTCGTACACTCATATTACACTCCTACCCGAGTTTTGAAGATTTTGAAGTTGTTGCTCGAGCTTTGAAGACCTCATCTCCAGTCATCAGGCCTTATCAGCTTCTAGAAGATGGATACTATACATGTATATCTTTTTTATTTTGAGATGTAGATCCGCTATGTATTGCTCGCGGCTACACTTTATATAGTTATATGACATGGATCTACAATGTATTTGATTGGTAGCCATGATTTTATTTCATCCTGAGCATGGGTATGCCCGCCTTGGTGAGACAATTTTTTATTTTTGCAGATAGCACCTCCCGAATTATGGTCCCTAGGCTCACCGGTTTGGTACGTTGCTAAAGATTGATAATGTATTTTGGCCATCAGATGCTCTTCTGACCTCACACATTAGGGGGCATCTGTTATAACCCTAATTTGCACAAGATATGCTTACCTGGCATCAAGCCATCTCAGATTCATTCTTTTCCAAAACACTATTGAACGACTCTTCTTAAAAAAAACCCTTTATAAAGGCCCACGGCCCTGCTCCATTACTGCACACGTGTACACGCTAGTTGCTCCAATACAGCCCGCGTGTACCTACAAAAGCACGGAAAAAGGAAAGTTGTTGACGAAACACACAGCTTTGGGCAAGTTATCTAAACCTTTCGGCCATGCATGGCCGGTCATTCGACCAAATACCTAGCTCCTTCTAGCCTATAAAAGAAGGGGTAAGGGTCCCATTTGAAAGGAGGAAAATCATAGTAAAGAGACTATACCCAATTGAGCATTCCCCTTGTCCCAACCTTTAGCTATCCTTGTGCAAAAAGAAGTATAGAGCAAAGCAGTTGGAGAACAATTGAAGAGAAGCCCAGGACCAGGTTCGTGGAGCAGTGGTCGGCTTCATCATTGTAAGTTGCTTTAGTGAAGTTAATAATAAATAAGTACTTTTCCCGTCCCACCATATGAGGTTTTCATTGTTTATTGCATACATGTTGATTAAATCTCTAACCCATTAATCTGTAGATCAAATGCATGTGGAGTTCTTTGTTTGTCTTTTGTGAATGCAGGTCAGCCTTGGGAGGAGAGTTGCAGTCAAAGAGCAACCAAGAGTGAAGAAGAAGCGATATCAAACGTCGGAAATAAGGTATGTTCACTTGATCTTCTTAACTACGTATTTGCTTAAGAATAATGGGGATTAGGTCTGGGATGACGGTAAAAAGTAAGAATCTTTAGGTCTTTTCTACATGCATGATAAAACCCTAAGTGCTAGTCCGTAGAGGGATTTCCCACTCACAACACCTCATAAGGTGAAACTAGGTGATGATTACCAGTACCCCATCAAAGGAGTAGGAGAAGCAACCTACAGATTGGATTCAGGAAAACCAATGAAGATGAAGGATGTGCTATATGTTCCTAGATTGAAGAAGAATCTCCTTTCCATCTCAGCACTAAATGAGAAAGGATTCGAGGTCGCTTTTGTAGACGGTGAAGTACTTATGTGGCCAAAAGGAAAAACCATTGATGATGCAATAGTGATTGGTGTCCAAGAGGGAGGCTTGTACAAATTGAAGGGGCACTCAAATTCAGCACTTGTACATAATACAGTGACTCTGTGGGAACTATGGCATAGGAGATTCGCTCATCTACACTACAAGGCATTACCGATCGTAAGCAGGATGGTGACAGGTTTACCAAAGATTCAAGTAAACCATGAAGGCATATGCAAGGGATGCGCACAAGGGAAGAACATGAAGAACCCATTTCCAAACAGCAACAACAAAGCAAAGGGAGCATTGGACATAGTACACTCAGATGTATGTGGACCAATGTCAGCAAACTCATTAAGCGAGTATGTATATTATGTCTCATTCATTGATGATTACTCACGTAAAACCTAGATTTATATCTTGAAAAATAAAAGTGATGTATTTAGCAAATTCAAAGGATTCAAAGCTCTTGTAGAAAATCTCTCTAAAAGAAAAATAAAGACTTCGAGGTCAGATAATGGAGGAGAATTCACATACGATGAATTCAAGACATTCTGCAAGGAAGTTGGAATTAATAGGGAGCTCTCTACTCCCTACAATCCTCAGCAGAATGGTGTGGCAGAGAGAAAGAACAAAACAATCATGGAAGCAGTGAGAGCCATGATTCATGATGAAGACTTATCAATGCATTTATGGGCAGAAGCATCTAGGACTGTTGTATATGTGCAGAACAGAAGTCCTCACCGAGTACTTGGGAACAAGACACCAGAAGAGATGTTTAAAGGTGAAAAGCCAGAGGTCAGCCATCTAAGAATATTCGGTTGTCCAGTATATGTACATGTCCCCAAGGACAAGAGATCCAAGTTGGACCCTTCGGGCAAGAAGGGTATCTTTGTCGGATACAACGAGACATCGAAGGCATTCAGAGTTTACATCCCTGGTCACTAGCAGATTGAGACGAGTAGAGATGTGACCTTCGATGAGGATGCAGCCTTTAACAGATTGAGACAGAACCATAAAGATGAGGTTCATGATGAGGAACCTGAAGTTCTGAGAGTTGCATATACAAATGCAGGCAATGATGTAGTACCAGAAGAACATCATGATGTTGTAGAACCACAAAGACCTGTAGAGACGACTGCAAAGAAGAGAAGACCAGCTTGGGCTCGTGAGATTATTCATGATGCAGAAAAGTATGGAGCCCCAGATGGATCTTTCAGAGAAAGCAAGAAACCGCGACCATATTCCAATTATGTAGCACTGTTGAGCAACATCATTGATGCAGAGCCTACCAGTTATGAAGAGGTTGCAGAGAAGAAAGAATGGAAGGATGCCATGATTGAAGAGTACCAGTCAATCATAAAGAACAATGTCTAGAATGTGGTCCCGAGACCAAAGGAAAAGACAGTCGTCAGTTCCAAGTGGATTTACAAGATAAAACATGCAGCAGATGCCAGCATAGAGAAGTACAAGGCAAGATTCGTGGCACAAGGTTTCCCCCAAAAAAAAGAAGGAATAGATTATGAAGAGACTTTTGCTCTTGTGGTGAGATACACTTCGATTAGGACCATTCTTGCGATAGCTGCAGTGATGAAATGGAAGGTACACCAGATGGACGTGAAGACAACTTTCCTTAATGGTGTGATAGAAGAGGAAGTGTATATGGAGCAACCACAAGGATTCAAGACACATGACAGGCAGTCACATGTGTACAAGTTGAAGAAAGCTTTGTATGGGCTGAAACAAGCTCCCAGAGCTTGGTATGTCAGGATAGACAGTTTCCTGATGAGCTTGGGTTTCACCAAGAGTACTGCAGATTCCAACCTTTACTTCAAGGTTGTGGATGGTGAACCTGTGATATTGCTATTGTACGTGGATGATTTGTTTCTGACAAGAAACGAGAAGCTCATCGCTGAGAATAAGAGGAAACTTGTTGCAGAATTCGAGATGAAGTACCTAGGCATGATGCATTATTTCTTAGGTCTAGAGGTATGGCAGAGACCGGATGGGATTTTCCTTAACCAAGGAAAATATGCAGTGGAGATCCTGAAGAGGTTCGAGATGTTGGACTGTAAGGCCATATCTACACCGATAGTGGCGAACTTGAAGTTGTTGTGTGATACAACTTCAGAGACAGTGGATGCCACCATATACAGGCAAATGATTGGTCCGTTGATGTACTTGATGAACACAAGGCTAGACATATGTTTTGCGGTGAACACATCGAGTCAGTACATGGTTGAGCTTAGACGTGTTCACTTGATTGCGGAAAAACATGTGATGAGGTACCTGAAGGGTACAATTGATTATGGACTCAGATATATCTCAGGTCGTGAGATAAGACTGCAGGGCTACACAGATTCAAATTGGGCAGGCAGTGTCACAGACCGGAAGAGTACATCTGGATGTTGCTTCAGTTTGGGATCAGTGGTGACCTCATGGATCAGTAGGAAGCAGACTTGTGTGGTGCTCAGTTCTGCAAAGGTAGAGTATGTAGCAGCGTGTTCAGCTTGTGGCAAAGCAGTGTGGCTTCGGAAGTTCATTACAGGATTATTTGATCTTGAGTTAGAGGCGACCTGTATCTTTTGTGAAAACCAAAGTTGCATAAAGTTGTTACAGAACCCAATGTGCCATGACAGGTCCAAGCATATCGAGATCAAGTACCATTATATTCGAGAAAAGGTACAAAAGGGAGCAATGAAGCTCCAGTATGTTCCTACCGACGAGCACGTAGCAGACGTGTTGACTAAGCCTCTGTCGAGAGTGAAGTTCAAGTACTTCAGAGACAAGCTTGCAGTAACAATAGGTTCATGTTCGGGCATTGACTGTGGCACCAGTCAGCCTAACCTCGCACAAGGTCAGAAGACCCGAATCCTTCGGGGAGGGCGTGTGTTCCCAGCTTAAGGAAGTGTAAATCGCGGATCCTTCGGGGAGGGCGTATTTCCTTGATAGTTGGACGGCCAACCTATGTGGTTGGAGGATGACTAGACTAGGGCTAGTGGTCGGACTCTGGGTCGGATGATTCCTAGCCTGGAGCTAGATGGGTAGTTTGTGCACACTACATCGCCTAACCCTTGTGGTTAGATGTCTGGTCAATGTGGGGCCAGAGGACTAGTGTATCAACCAGGGGACTAGCCTGGGGCTAGTGGCCAGACTTTGGGCCAAACAGTTCCTAGCGAAAGATAGATGCCTAGCATTGTGTGAGCTAGAAGAAAGCCTCGCCATAACTGTTGAGCCCACTAATGAGATGTTGCTAATGTACTAGATGCATGTTGTACAGTTGGAAAACTTCCTATGACATATAAATTCATGAAAGGACAACAAGGCAATGACCAAGCGTACAGAAGCAGTGATGATGATCATGTCGAGAAGAATACCTTCCTCGCTAAGAGGGAGTGTTAAATTTTTGGGTAGCAACGAAAGATATTCTTATTGTATGGTAAATATTTTTGTCGGCCCTATTGCGCCTTTGTAAAGTGTCAAATGTATTTTATAAAGTGTCATTTGTCAAGTCAGCCCTATTGCGCCAAAGTAAAAAGGTCAATTATATTTTATAATATGTATTTTGTAAGGTCGGCCCTATTGTACCCTAACAAACTGTCAGGTCGACCCAGACCTAATTTTAGGCTGGCCAAATTAGTATTTATAAGATAGGCTAGCGCCTCATTTGGATAACACACAACACAAGCTCTCTAGTCAAGAAGAGAAGTGTGCAAGTCTTAGAGGGAGACACTACTGCAGCAAGGAGAAGTTTTGTGGAGGATCTTGGTCTATCTCTTGAGTCTATTTTGGTTATGTGGTGCACTACTCTTCCCTAGTCAAGGGTTTGAGAAGGATCATCTGCTTTGTTTGTTCTCTCTTGGAGAGAGGCATTGTTCTTGGTTGTTGAATCTATATAGAGGAAGTTTTGTTGGGTTTTCCCAGGGTAAATCTTGTGTATGTTGTGGATGTCATTCTTTCAGTGATCCTTTATATGCAGTTATTGTGCAAATTGATTAAAAGTATAAGAACACTAATCTAGTTAACTGCTTAAGACAAAAATTCAACTTGTTGGGTCCTTTACATCTGCCCTTAATTGACTGACCAAATAGCACTAGGTTCTCTTCACCATCCTCCTTGTCGACCTTTGACTTCATGTAAGTCTTCATCCTAGATACAATCATCCCAAAGCGTCGCAAAGTCTAGAAAGTTTTCCCAAGCGCAAATACCTTTGACAAATGGTTCAGAACGAGTGAAACCACTTACAGGATAGGATAGATTGATTGAGAAGAGCCTCCCCCATAGTTTCGAATTCCCCAGAGAGCATCCCCTCCCTGTTCAACGGTTAACGAGTTCATATCGCCTTCCCAACCTATTTACCCTTTGTCACTACTATGTAACTCACCCTATTATTGACGTTAACGCTCTCTTTCACCACCACGCCTACTTCCCTAGATAGTTGCTCTCTCACCGCCTCGTCGACTTGGGAAATTAAGTGCTAAAAGAGTCAATTATGCACTTACAAAGTAAATTCAGTGCTCAAAGACTGAAAAGTGTAGATTATTATTACTGCTAACTTTAAGATCTCCCGTCAGCTTACCTTCAATAAGAGGAGCATTTGCATGGGCGAGGAGACATCCCACCAAGAACTAACAAAACCAATGCATCATATAGCAAAAGTGGAAGTTCAGAAGCGGAAGTGGAAAAGCAGATGTTAATAAGAAGTGGTAAGCAAAAGTGAAATCGGAAAAGCGACAACCTTGAGCATAATATAGCTCAACTACAAATGATCATTCTCAAAGTTGAAGTAACCATCTCATATCGCCTTACCCTCTCTATTGTATCACCTTCCCAACTAACCCAAACCAACCCAAGCAGTTAAGGGAAATTGTGCATTAGGGTACTCGGTTGTTCTTTCCTATTGTCTTTCTCGATTTTGTAACCCTCTTATTTTTGTTAACGCTCTCCTTCACCATTCCCCCTAGACTAAGGGATTTATTGATTGTCTGGATATATCGAGTGTTCTAGCTTGTAGGGGTAAGTGACTATACTGGATAGAATCTATTTCTTTTATTGGTTGGCAGCTTTCTAGGGTGGGTGAAACTAGGAGAATATAGATTGATTTTGACTGGTTGGCGACTTAACGCAGCTTTCCGAGGTGTGGTGCACAAAGTTTGGTTCCGAGATTGACCCGATTCGATATTTCCCCAGATCGGTGCTCTAGAACTGCCTCATCCTAAGATTGAGAGGTTTCTTAACCTGTCATGCCAATAGGGAGAGAGAGGAAAGAATCTGCTATTCCCCTCTCTCTTCCACCATATTCCCCTCTAATACTAGTCTATTCCCCTTTCTCTGGGCTATTACCTTCTATTTTCAATTGAAAGAAAAAAGAGTTGTTACTTGTTGAGTGGCTCGTTCCCTAGCTTGTTATAGGTCATTTCCCCTCCTATGGTATTGAATTGAAATACCTTTGTGGCTCCTTCCCTGGCCTAATGAAAGAAAATAAGTCGTTATTGCCTAGTCGGTCAAGCTTGTAATCGGGCTGAGAAGCTGTGTACCTCTATAAATCAAGGAGGAGACATATTATTATACGTAATTATTCCTTGAAATTCCCTAGAAATAAGGGAGTCCTTATTACAACTACATGTACAACTTTTGCCATCTATTTATCCTCTGAAGCTACAGTTACTAGATTGGAAATTTTTGTTACAAAATTAGACCATTTGATTTGAGGTCTTTTGCGAAGCTAACAACCAATGATCCACGAGGAAAGACTCTGATAAAGGATATTTGGATTGGAAGGGGAATTATCAGCCGTAGAGAACTCCCCCGAAAGGGGTCGATAGCATATCCCCTCTGCTTATGTTGCATTTGTCTTATTTGCCACCTCCCTAAACATGCCTGTAGGACCCCCCCACTCAAGTAAGTGGCCTAGCCCATTCATATTGCATTTCACCCTTACCTGGCAGTGGTACCCCACCTAAATGGATTGACCTGGATTAGTACCCCATTGCATATTGGCACCCATGCTTTTGTTTCCCCATTATGATAGGGAATCCATATAGTCTTCATTTCAAAGATAGCCTCGTGCTTAATCTCACCATTTTGGTGGCTTTTTCCCCTAGACTCCCAAGCAATTTGTATCAAATTGGCATATTATTTTGTGCTTCATTGCATCTCATTAGCCCACCACCTCCTTCATACTGTGAATACCATTTATGCCTCCAATCATCATTCCCTCAAGGAGATTTCCACCGGTGCCCCCCTGCTCGCTTCCACCTACCACTATTCTTTCCACCACATAAGATTGATTTTCTTGGCTGGATTTGGGGTACCTATCTCTTTGTTTGTAACATATCAAGACTCATTCATTCTTTTGGGAAAGTTCATAGTGCTCATTTGGCACCACGATGTTACATTATCTCTTTATGGCAGCAGTCCCAGTCACCCTTGATTTAGGGCATCCTCGTTGAGTCACCCTTTTGTGTCTTGGAGTCTTTCGATCTTAGTCCAATTATAGTTCATATTCCTCCTCGTGTCAACATCATCTTGGTTTGTCATTCCCGACCTTCAGCTATGTTTACCCTATGAGTTGTCATCATAAGCTCCTTGCCTATCTTTGACCATTACTCTTGGAGTTATACAATTTCATCTAGATCATTCTTGTCATTATGCTCTTAAAAAGGGAACTCTTTAGTCCCATCCTCATTAGCTTACACATCCATTGTTTTCCCAGTCTTAGTCAGTCACATTTTCTACATGATATGTTGCACCTCATGCTAGTCTCTAAGGGTTCCCTATTTCCCTATTTCCCTATTTCCAATTAGTCATCCCCTATATATATCAACACCTTTATTCTAGGGGCTTGGTTTCGATCCTTTGTGCACTTTTGTCCCATTTTTCTCATTGGTGGCTCACCACTAACCAGACAAGGAGAGTAAGCATCGCTCCTTGACTTGGTAGTTTCTCACATGCTCAACCCTAACTCATTATAACATCGTTGAGATTTCTACACATCGATGGTTCTAGTGTTCCAGTTCTATTCAAATACCAACGGACATGTATGGCTCTTTCCAGCATTTTTTGAGCCCCACGGGCCAGGTGGGAAAGTCGATCTCCTTCAGAACCCTCTCTCTCTATACTCTTTCTTTGTACTCTCTCTCCTAAGTATAAGAGGGAGGTTCATAAGGCTAATTAATAGGCCAGGTGGGTGGGAGAGGTTGAGAAGGAGATAGGGAGACAGTTAAGCTTAAAGCATCAGGGATGCACTCACCATCTTAAAAGGTTGAGAAAAGCACACCAGTCTATCATGACTACGAATCGGCAGAATGAACTAGACGGAATAAAACACCTACTAGCAGATTCCCCGGTCGATCACCCCGAATAAACAGAATCCTTCCAAAACCAATTCCCAAGGTGTGACAGGTGATTGCTCTTACCTATTGAATTTGTGAACCCCTGTTGCAGTAGGCAAGGGAGAGGAAAGATTATAGTATGAATGATCTCGGGTTCGTCCTCAGAACCGTAAATGAAGCTTCTGCCTCATACAGGTTTGAGATATCATAGAGATTTGTTGGCTCGCAATGCAGGTGAGAATGGAGAATCCCCCGCCTGTGAAGGAAGTGAGGGGGAAGTGGCGATTACGCAATTGGATTATGGAATGTAAGTCGGATAGATTGGTTCCTTGCCTGGTTTCCATGTATTCATCTTGCTTGTTAGAGAATAAACCATAAACGGAGAGGTGAAATAGTGTGTAGCAGGGGAACGAAGCATGATAACTTTAGTAATGTTGATCCTATCGTCAGACGGGAAATCTGCTTCCAGGGAATATGCATGGTCAAATCGATCTAAGGACAATATTAGGGCTCAATCGAGATTGTTGTTGGATGCTAGCTATTGAAAGGGAAGGAAGTGCAAGTTTTGTTGAAAGTGAGAGGGAAGTAAAAGAGATGCTTGTCGAAAAAAGGATTTAGTGGGGAGTTTTGTCCCTTTCTTTGTCTCAAATACAGAGAATAGTATGTAACAGCTTGAACAAACTGGCTTTCCAAATTTCAGCTATTTATTTCTAGGAAATTGGTTTCATTTGTCATAAATAAAAAGTGAGTGAAAATCTATCTATCACCCATCCTGGTTTGTGCTAAAAGAGTAAACAACCAGGAACAGGAGGAAGTCATGTTGATCCTGACCTCAAACCATAGGATAGCACTTGAGATTTGTTTATTGGTCTATTTTTTTTATGTTGTCGAGACAAAGCGATGATGTGAATCAACCTTTGTATTTCGTTCCGCATGTGAACCCATATCACTGGAGGGTAGGGGGTAGGATTAGATGTTGCAGGACCCTCCTCTTATAGTTGTGGGACCAACCCTTCTAGTTGCATGAGCTCCTCCACCTCTAGTTGAGTCACGCCTATTACTTATTTAGGCGAGTCCCTGTTATTTATTTAGGGGGATTCGATTGATTCTCCTTTTGGTCTCCCCCTTACTAATTAATAGGGTCATTTATTCTTTGGGCCACCTCGCTATATACCTCTTACTCGCAGAGTGGTCATAAAGGTATACCAATCTTCCCAAGCCCCAACCAAAGCACCCTTCATCCGAAAGGGGGAAATAGGTATCCTTGCAATATGGTAGGCCTTTCATTGGTGAGAAGTGTATAGCCCAAATGATCATGCCCGTTTGATCTTTTCCTAATCCCCAGTTCTTGTCTATCAAACTAGATACCTTGGGTTCACTTCCTTCCTTCACAAAACAATAGAAATTCACCTATAAAGTAGAGACCTAACAAAACGACCTATAAATGCAATAGCTCTACTCATTTCTAAGCTTGGCATTTGAATGAATTCTCATTCGCACCTAGAGACACTTCTGAGCCAAAACATAGCATAAAGGGGACTTCACATAACGAGTCAGGCGAAGGAAGAGGGGGAGCTTAGAGAAGAGGGAAATTTCAATTCATTCATTGTTCTAGGTGGGTCTGATGGGGAATTATCCATTTCTGGCCACTATATTTCAAGGTCCCAAAGTATGCATTATATTAAAAAAACACATTCAGACAATTTCAAAATCAGTAGTGGGGTTTGTGTTCTTCACATCCGAGGTGAACGGATTCATAGCAACATTATGAGCAAGACGCTTGCCCAACCCCTATAATATAGTAGGCTTTGTCCTACTCTTCGCTTACGTGCGGAACACTGCAAGGCCCGCTTGCCCTTCCCCCTTTTCTCCTTATCGGTGAACCGAGACATAGAGCATAGGTAACTATTTCATGCGGATAGGAAGGATTCGACATATGAACTAGACTAGCACTACACTGAGGCCAATCAAACAATAATCTTAAAAAGGGCAATCTACGTCGTAACACCTACCAAGGTATTATAGAGCCCTACCAAATATTCATGTATGTCTGAGATGCGTCATTGCTTCCATTTTAAGTCAGTTGTGTGTACGTGTGTGCGTGCGCAATATGGATTGTTTCAGTTCCTGAGTTACAGGGTTGGTGAGTGTGATTGTGGGCAGTGTCATTGTCATTTGGTGCGGTGATTGTGTGTTGGTGGTTGGCTTGGGCTCGGTTAGAAATACTTATTATTGGGATACGGCTCCCCTATTAATATTAAGTCAATGAGAGTAGATAAGTTAAGATTAAGTAACCCAAGCCGATATAAGATTCTCACAGCGGGTATTAGACTAGTTTGTTATTGGGATGCGGCTCATCCTGAATCTGTGTAAATGCTTATATGTGAATGTGCGGACTGATGATTGGTTTCCCTCTGAGCTTTCCCTCTCTCTCTGTCTGAGTGAGTGTTTGATTATATACGTGATTCTTGTGTTTCAGTTCCTTGATAGGATCTTTATATTGGATGCGCTAAATGTTATTAAAAAAGGAGTGTAAGGGCTTGTTTGAAGGAGGAAGAAAATCGAGAGCTCGTCGTCACTTTTATTAATTAATTAATAAGGCCCAAGCTGATCTCTTTCCGCATCGAGAAGGAAAGAGTATTTATCTATTAAAGGAGGCTTGCCAACTCGGATGGATGCTTTCCAACGATGTTGTGGGAACCTACTCTTGCCACAGGAATATCTGGAATTCAATTAAAGGGACTTGAACTGAATGTATGGGATGAAATGTGTGGAATGTCATTGAATGTGTGGAATGAAAGGGGCTTGAAGGTGTTAACTCATTTCAGGGACTTGAACTGAATGTGTGGAGGGACTTGAATTGAAGAGGTTGAGGCACGTTTAGGACCAACTCTTTCAATCGCAGGAGTTTAGGGTCATTTTGTAAGATCCATCTTTACTACTGACTTGTACAGGCATTCATTTCTACAGGCACTTATACAATCTTGCATTTATACAGGCATTTAGTAACGCTGAATAGTTAGCGGGGTGGTAACGCTTACTAGTTATATTCTTCCTTTTAGATTCATTGATCAAATTTGAATATATCAATGGATTGATCGTTTATGACCCTATTTGTTGTGTAGCCTATTTCTTACCCTACACTAAATATATATATTTGTTCTTGAATGAGGAGAGCCATATCCATGATTCCATCTAGTTTTGTTATACATTAGGCAGGATCATTTGTGGTTAGGAGTGGGCAAAAAATCGATGCACAGATGCGGATAATCGATGAGGAGATGCAGTTTTGCTTTCATCGACAAGCCCCAATCGAGAAATCCCCGATAGTAACATACATAATATCACTCTATTCACTCACTAGCATGTGGAAATACAATGATTCATAGTCCTTTCAGTCCAATAAATAAGTTTAGGCAAGGAAAGTTAGTACGACTGTGAAGGTGTTGCAAATCCATTCAATGCCATGTTCACTAACTTTGAATCTTCAACCTTCTCCCCAACTGCTGCAAGTTGATCATAAATCTGTGTGATCTTCATAAGGTAATTGATGATTGTGTCTAATCTGGTCATCACTATGGATGTGAGTTTGTTCCAAAATACCATCTTCTTGTTTATGTTTTGACTGTGGTAGAGACTAACTAAGGCATCGAACGTCTCCTTCGTTGTCTTCTTCTCAGATACATGAAGGATCAAAGATTCTTTATGGCATCCAAGATCATCCGCTTCGCCTTCACTTCCCTCTTGTTGTGAGCTACCTGTTGATGAATGCAGCTATGTGAGACATTCTCCAGCTTACAAACCTGTGAGATGTGGATCATTGCAACTATGTGAGTCTTTCTCTCAGCTTACAAACCTGAGAAAAAGCCCCTAAGAAGGGTATGTGGTTCCTGCCTGAGACAAAGCTAGGAACGTAGAGATGACCTCCTCCATTCAGAGAGTTGAGAAGAACTCCAGATGATTATCCAATGGGAAAGGCGATCTGTTGAGTTAAACGTGCTTGTGGTTGAGCACAAGGTGAACATGTGAAATCCCAAAGTGTTGGGTGCATCGTCATGTGAACAGAAATGAAGATGATGTATTAGCCTCCTCTGAGCAGCAGAGTTGACGAGAAGACTCCAGATGATTCTCATGTGTGAGGCAGTGGGAAAGAAGTTCTGTAGAGTGAACATACCTGTGAACGAGCACAGGTGAACGTGTGAAGATCTGGTTCTTCTGTGTAATGCAGTGAACCAGAGACATGACATCCCTATGGATGTGCCCCTGGTGGATGAGCACTAGTGGGTGTATCAGATCCTTTGCTATATATTGTTCAAGAGTCAAACCTGCCTGTAATCCTAATTGTTATGTAAAGGGTACAGGTCGACCCCACCTTAATGTGATTAATAATAAATGTAAAAGATAATTAATCTAGTTAATATTAATTATAATAATAAGAATAATAATTATAATGTGACTTAGAGAGGTCGGCC
>JZKD02S0351659.1:657393-688412 GCA_000966675.3 Picea glauca
GTGCCAATAGACACTTCTGTTGACAACTTTAGGTTAGTATAAGTAAAGGTAAATTCCCCATTGAGGAAACACATCTTTCATGTGAGTTTGGAAATTTCAGCAAGTACATTTACTTGGGAAAAGTGTGCACCTCTCTTGGGCACTAGTCTTCTAGGCTTTGAGCACCCTCTTGTGTGCTAGGTCTTTCTTGGTGGTGAAGGTTTTTCTCTTGAAGAATATAGCAAAGGATTTGGATGGGTTTTCTTCCCTTGTTGAGAAGGGTTTCCCAGGATACTTCTCGTGTTCTTGTGCATGTTGTTTCTTCTTGTGATATTGGTTGCTGCAACATTCTTGTTTATAGTTAAGACAAATGCAAATTGAAATGAACTACATGCTTAACCTAGCTTATTGAAAAATCAACACTACCAACTGCGATGGATTTGTAAGCAGAGTCACAACATTCTTGATAATATCCCAAAGATCACTCTCTTATAATACAAAATTCAAGGCACCATCCAATTTGTCCTCAAACCTAAGGCACGTTGTTGCCATCTCTGATATCTATTGCACAAACTCCCAAATCTGAAAAATAAAACTGTGAAACCCTCTCATTGTCGATCCTTCTTCCTTGTAGTTGATTTACTATTGCAAATCTTAGAGAAACTAAAACAGAGAAATAAGCTCCAATACCATGTGAAAAATCTCAAGTCGTAGGTGACTAAAGTCCTTAGGATCTCAATCAAACAAGTATATTGTTAAATTTAATTATTGCATAAACAAATTTCAGACCATAGCATTAATCACACGATAGCTAGAAATCAAATAGCGAAAGCATACAAATTTTTCACACAACACAGGTAATTACTCCTTCAGTAACTGCTTTTCATTCCTTCAAGAAACTTACAAGGAAACCTCCACAAGCTGCCCAAAAACAACATCGCATGGATACCAAAAAAACACCTCAAACTAAGCGGAACAACCTACTGGGAGAGTACAACATTTGTACAAACGCCAATATGGACCCATTCGTGCGACTGTATGGATCCATACAATATTGTCCGCACAACTATACGAGACTGCATGTTGTCGAAAATGTCTCTTTCCTGGTTGCCTACTCTCTCTCCCTCTCTGTCACTCGACCTACTCAATTGCTCAAGTGTTCAAGTGTATGTGAACTCTCTATCTTGACCTATCTTTATAGTTTTAGTTGAGACCAAAACCCTAATCTATTTCTGAGTAGAGTCTACGTCATACATGCATGAAATATACTTTTAGACTCAATTGCTAAAAATAAGACTTTCACTTTTTAACTAAAGTGAATTACAAAATAGAATTTCCTTTTCAAAAATATCTCGAACTACTTCTCGCATGTTCACACAAAACCTGTGCAAAAGTTCCTGTTCAAGCTATAATTCTCAACATAACATTCAAGTTTTAGGATTTTTTTTAAAAATTTAAGGATGTTTGCCACCTATTTGAAACCTTGAGCGGCATATATTCTACTTATACTTTTAGTTAGATTACCTACTATTAATTCGTAGGTTGTATAGTTGTATAGGTAAGTTATTAGTTACCTATAGCCTATAGTTTGTATAGCATGTGATAATGCTAGCAGGAAAGGCCAGAGACATTAAAATTTTAATTTTCAGTTTCTGATGATGCTTGTAGGAATGCTCTGGGAAAGGTCTGAGACATTGTACAGATAATAGTATATAGTATATACATAGTTTTTCAGTTTTCTTTGGGTTCACAAGATGGTTGTGTCAGTTTTTCAGTTTTCTTTGGGTTCACAAGATGGTTGTGTCATTAATAACATAATTACATCAATCCCATCCAACTCTAGGTGAAGGCTCCTCTTAGAACAATATGATACATAGACTATAGCATGTTGTCAAACAGTGAACAACATTCATTTACAATCGTACCTAGTTGGGCATATTTAGACTTTAAGGCAGAATTCAAGGATAATCATTGGTTTATCATGATGTGTTGAAATATTTAGATGATGAGGATGTAGACCCATTAGACGATATGTAGTTAAACTTACTCTACATTATCATATGTAGACACTCAATTTTGTAATAAGTATTTACAATTATCCTTTTTGTATGAGGCATGATGCATCATGATTTCAAATTTCAAATTTATAAATTATATAATGATTTTAGTTCTAATGTTGTGATTCATGAATGGTTTTGATTCTTAACTTTGAATGTGTTAGCGCCGGAAGTCACTCCTGGATTGCAGCAGGAGCAGAGCCCGATGCCCATCAGTTTATGTCACGATTTGTTTATAAAAAGGGGTGATCGAATGGAAGTTAACTCAAAACAATATTGTTCTAACTCCGAAACTAGGCCAGGCATGCATAGGCAAGTGAGGTCTTAGATAAACTTCAGACAGTGAGTTGTAGTAAGGGTGAATAGGGGGAAGAGTTGTATAAGAGAAATGCAAAGGTCTGTCGTAAACATCAGGTTTCTAACAGACTGTAGGAGAAAACATCTAAACGCAAGATCTTCTTACATTCAAACGCAGAAAACCGGAGAACACAACAATGCAACAATAAATCCTTTATCGTAACATAATTGCAATAATTCATGTGAATCGGTCAATCATGAATTCCCTCAGTATGAGATGAAAACTAGATGGGGTAAGAAAATTGTCTATCATTAAACAAGAAATCTTACATACAAATGTATAACCAGAGAACTAGAGCGTCTATTAAAACTTTACAATCGAGAGCTTCGCTCTACCATCGATCCTTTGAAAAATGTCAAAACTAAGTATATATACTCCTAAACATTTGCCCAACAAAGGCCTCCTAGACTTTCGGGATGAGGCGTCTCTTCAATCAAATCTGGCCTGCACTCCTCTGTCATACGCCACCTTAATTCTGCATGGCTCACGCCAGGGGGTAGCTGAGCCCTTAAATGCTGAATTAGCGTGCGCATACTTCCCTGGGGAGTCGAGGACTCGGCATGGCTTCTGTGGGAAAAAACCAGTACAGAGGACCACCTCGGGCAGACTTCCTGTCGGGACCTCCATACCTTGCAATTAATGAGTGAGGCAAGGTTTCAACCACCCCCTCTCTTCTTCATTCGTTCCAAGCAGGTATCAGGATTGAGATCAAGTCGAATCGACATCTGGAGAACAAGGTGCCCCCCCTTCAGAAACTCAACTCGGCACTTTTGGCCCCCTTTGTACAGCCTTTTCTACTCCCTCAAGCGACTACGGGTTGTGACCTTGTGCCTATCTTCAAAGGTGCTTTCGACGTTTCGGGGTTCGTGGATAGGAAGGAGCAGATCCTTCCTCTTCGAAGTTGCGATGGGCGAAATGCCGAGAGGGCCTAATTGGTGCCACGCGCCCCTCTCTGATCTAACGGTCCTGAACTAATTCGATAATACTGTGGGCCCGGGTCCGGGACGTCTTCGGCGCTTCGCGTCTTGGGGATATGAAGGAGCTGCTCCTTGCGCTTCGAAGTCGCGATGGGTGAAAAGGCAGAGAGCCTAATCGCGCACCACGTGTCCCTCCGAGATGAACGGCTAAGATCGCTCTCGGCTCTTCGAGACCCGTCTTGCCAAATGATAAACCTTAGCGCCCCTCCTCGAGGTCTGCTCCTTAGTGACCAGGCGCCAAAACCATGGGCCCGATTCTGGGTGCTTTCGGCGTTTCGGGGTTCGAGGTTCCGAGATGTGAGATGACGAGGGACTTTTACCCTTCGAACTCCCGAATACCGATATGCCAACGTGACTAGATCTTGCGCCATACATCACTGGATCGGACGACCCAGATTTTGTCTTGAAATATAGGTGTTTTCTCTGACGCTATACCTCGGGTAACTTGGTAGCCCCAAGATCCCGGTGACCATCGATCAGCTTTATAGATGGGTCTCGGCCGCTCGACAACAAAACTTCGCCTGCTCGCTTGACTTGTAACCTGGAAAGAGATTCTCTCGTGCTGCACTTGGGCGCTTCTTGTGCAACCTGCAGACCTGGGTACTTTTGTGCCCAAGACAAAATTTGTTGCTAACATTAGGCTCCATGGGGGATAGAGTCGTCCCTATGATGCTCTAAGAACTCATTTGCAGCTTCAGTGCCTTGCTATTGGGCTATGGAGTCATTCACTAAGCCAAAAATAATAAAAAGGAAAATGAACAGAGAACCAAGAGGACAATATTTACAAACAAAGGAGCCGTCTAAGGCTCAAACAAAACATTTCTTCAGAAAATGCCCATTTACTGGGCTGTTGAAAACCTCTTCACCCTCCAAATCATGCAACCTGTATGTGTTGTTTGAGAAAACCTCGAAGATTTTGAAAGGTCCGATCCATAGGGCGTCAAACTTGTCGTGTTTGCCCTTGTCTTGCATGGGTGCATCCCACTTAAGCACCAAATCCCCGATCTCAAACTCTTTCTTCTTGACTTTCCTGTCAAAAGCCAGTTTGACCTTCTGCTGACGGTCCTGGATTCTGTCCATTACCTGCTCTCTGGCCTGCTGGACTTCCACTAGTTGATGAACTCTTCCGATCATGTCATTAGGCTCTTCTTGATGATCCTGGAAGAACTTTGCTACAGGGATGGCTAGCTGAGAAGGGAAAACAGCTTCTGCTCCATAAACTAATTGGAAAGGGGAAATGCCTATAGATCTCTTTGTGGTCACTCGATCGGCCCATAGAGCAAATTTCAACTTTGAATCCTAGGCCCTTTTGTTGTCCTCCAATAGTCTTTTGATGATCCTTATCAGGCTTTTGTTGGAGGACGTTGCTAAACCATTGCCCTGGGGATAGTATGGGGTGGAGTGAATCAGTTTGATCCCAAATTTCACAAAGAACTTGGCTAACGGCTCAGCCTTGAATGAGGCTGCGTTATCGGTAACAATCTTTCTTGGGCAGCCGAATCTTGTGATGAGGTCTTCCAGGAATCCAATAATTACCTTGTGGGAAGCACTCCTGGTGGGGATAGCTTCGATCCACTTAGTAAAGAAATCTGTGGCAGTCAAGATCCATCTGTGTTGCCCGCTGGAAGCAGGGTGGATTTCTCTAATAAAATCTAGGCCCCATTGTTGGAAAGGTCCCGAAACAACTACAGGCTTTAAAGGCAGAGATTTGAGCTGTTGCTTTCCTGAAAATCTTTGGCATGAGATGCAGGCTCTAACTTCTCTACAAACATCAGTGAATAAGGTGGGCCAATAGTACCCAGCTCTGAGAATTTTGTGAGCTGTGGTCTTCCAGAAATGGTGCCCTCCGCATAGGCCGCTGTGAAATTTAACCGTGATCCTGTCGGCCTCTTGTGGATTCATGCATTTTAGAAGCACCCCCAGGGGGTTTTTCCAGTATAAAATTTGATCGACAAGGCAGTATCTGACTGCTTTGAGCTTCAGAGTTCTCGCCTTGATTCTTTGCAGGCCATCTGGAGGCCGCAACTCCTGCAGAAAATATATGACATCCTTATACCAACAAGGGTTTTGTTTGAGGGTTTACATCAGACAGTTGATTCTGCTGATTTTCTGAACATACATTGATGAAATCTACCCCCAAGGCTTTGCAATTTGCTTCAGCCAAGAGCTTGGCTAGGCCTTGACCTTTAATCAATTTGGTAGGCCTTATCTCCAAGTCAAACTCCAGGATCTTGGCTATCCACTTACTCCTCCTCTCGTCTATGTCGGGCTGTACAAGGATGTCCTTCACAGAGGCCAAAGGAACGTATGCAATCACTTTTGCGTGCAGGACATAGACTCTGAAAGCTTTGAGAGCTTTCACTAAGCCATAGGCCTGTTTTTCCATGATTTCATACCTGATCTCTGCATCTCTTAATGCCTTGTTGAAAAAGGCAATGGGTGCTCTCGCCCTTCCTCATTTTCCTGCAACAAGACCGCTGCTACTGTATCAAAAGAAGCAAAAGAGAAAATTAGGAACTCTTTGGAATAGTCGGGACTGATCAGCACAGGTGCCTCAGTCAATGCCCTTTTTATTTGGATAAAAGATTCCCTGGGTTCAGCGGTCCATTTCACTTCATTTCCCTTCCTAAGCATGGCTGTGATGTGTTTCACCAACTCAGCAAAATTTGAGACGAATCTCCTCAAGAAATTAATCTTCCCCAAAAAGGCCTGAACTTCCTTCTTAGATCTAGGAAGTGACAGGGTTTGAATTGCCTCTACCCTGCTAGGATCAATCCTCACTCCCTATGCTGATACTATATGGCCTAATAGCTTCCCCTCCTTCATAGCAAACAAAGATTTCTTGTGGTTTAAGGATACGCCAAACCTCCGACATTTCAAAAAAACTTTTCTCAAATGACAGCAGTGCTCTCTGTCAGACCTGGAGAAGACTGTTATGTCATCCAGATAGATCACCACAAACTTATCTTTCTCCCCAATGAAGGCTATGTCCATGGCTCGCTGAAATGTTGCTCCTGCATTCATCAATCCAAAAGGCATTTTGGCATACATGAATGTGCCCCAAGGAGTGGTGAAGGCCGTTTTTTCTCTGTCCTCAGGTATGACTGATATCTGATTATAGCCAGAAAAACCATCAATCATGGATATCCTAGATGCACCAATTACCCTCTATAGTATTTTCTCCATGTTGGGCAGGGGATAATTGTCTTTCTTTGAGCTCCTGTTCAGGTTCCTGAAATCAACACAGAGCCTGATTTCTCCACTTTTTTTTCTCACCGGGACCAAATTGGCCACCCATTCAGAATATCTCAAAGGGACGATGATTTGGGCATCTAACAATTTCTTCACCTCTCTCTGCATGACGGGCAGCAACATGGGATTTATCTGTCTCAGCTTCTGCCTGAATGGCTTAGCCTCTTCTTTCAGTGGGATCTTGTGCTCAATGACACATGTGTCATAAGTCTTGAGGTCTTCATAGGCCCAAGCAAACACATCAACGAATTCCTTTAATAACTCAGTATATTCCGCCCTCTGTTCATTGGTCAGGTTGCTTGATAATTTGACACACTTAGGCTCCTCCTGTGTGCCAATGTTACATTCGACTATATCAGCATCTTCATTTGAAACACTACCCTTTGCTGCCACATCATTCCTGTCGAACAGTCTTTCTAAAGGGACTAGTCCTCTCGGAATGTGGTTGCCAGGCAGCTGAATAATCTGGTGATTAGCAATTTCATTTAAAAACACCTCAGGGTGAGGGTCACCTTCCAGGTCAGGATCCTGATCAATGTGCAACGCAGAAAATTCATCAACAGATTGGAGAAATTTTTTGATTTCCAGATCATCTTTGAATACCTTCCAATGCTTGACATTGTCCGGTACAGAGGGCCTATATTTTATTTCAACATCGTACTTGACCATAGGCGGCAGAGGAACTTTGAGCAAACTAGCTGAGACAGCTAGAGAATCGGCTGAAGTATTTTCCCCCCTCGGAATGAAAGAAATGTTAAAAGCCAAGAAGAAATTATCAATCAGGTCCCATACCTCATTTTTGTAATTTCTGAGCCGGGGATTATTAGCACGATAAGCATTTCTGACTTGTTGGATAATCAACTCAGCATCTCCAAATATTGTTATCTCTTTAATTCCCATTTCTTTTGCAGCCCTCATACCCAGAACAAGAGCTTCATACTCTGCCACATTGTTGGTGGTTTCAAATTCCAACTTGTATGACAGGGATATGGTCTCTTGACAAGGTGATATGAAAACCACTCCAGCGCCAGCGCCTTCGCTAGAAGAAGCTCCGTCGAAGAACATCTTCCAAACAGAGATGGTTGGAGGGGGAATCCGATAATTAACACTGGGTTGCTTTCTGACTTGGAAAGGGTTTTCAGGAGCATCAGTGAGCTGCAATAAACTAGACCCCAAATCAGTGTCAAGTGCAAAGATGGAATGATTGGTGAGGTTTGCTTCATCACTAACAATGTAGGCCAGCTGAGCTTCCCTATATAACCTCCTTTATTCCCCTCCAAAGACTAGAATGGTGGCGTACGTGAGATCCATCTGTAATGTTCCTCCAAGCTTTTTAATCCAAGATCTTGACAACAGCATGCCAAATTTGGGGGGGACATCAACTACCACAATATCCATGACCACACTCTTCATGGGCAGCTGAAACAAAGAAACCACCAGGTCTTTGATGACTCCCAGACACTGCACTCTCCTTGAATCGAAAGAGTACAAATCATGATAAGTTTTTGTCACCTCCAGTCCCAATTCTTCCATTACTATTTTGGGCATAAGGTTATGGGAAGCCCCTGAATCCATGAGGCAGTTATGCAAAACTTTATCATGTATGTTCAGGGATGTGTAGAAAGGAGGGGATGAATCATCTCTATCTTCTACCATGGGCCCTAGGACAACTGCTGGCTTTTCATCTTGGAGGTTTATTGAGTCAGTGGAAGGCTGGGGGGGCGCAGATTGTAGCAGCTTAGAGAGGGACCTTTTGAAATCTTCATTTTTAACTAGTTCGGATAGAGGTACAGGAATTCTAATCTTCTAAATCTCATGCTCAAAATTAAAGGAGGGAATAGGCTTAGGAGCTTCCCTTACCTCAGAGACAGGTTCCTTGGCTGCTGGCGAAGTATTCTGAGTTTTCTTTCCTTCAGTAGTGGTTGCTGCAGCTTTAGTAGGTCTTTCTGCTATGAGGGGTTGATCCTGGCTATCAAAATTCCCTTCTTTCTTTCTTGACCTGAGATTATATCTGTTAGGAGTGTTGTTGGATTTTTCCCCTCTACTCAACTCGTTGATTTGAGTGTTGATAAGGGATTCTTCATATGCAAATTGAGTCAAATGAGGAAACGGAGAAGTGTCCTTGATGCAGTGGATCTCAGGGTCGAGTTCATCCACCTCCTCCCCTTCCTCATGAGAAACTAGGTTGTTCTGGAGAGGGGATCGAATCCTCTGATCATCTCTATCTCTGCTCTTTTGTTCCCTTGGGAAAGCCTGTGGCACATTGTTATTAGGCTTCCTGAAGCCCCTGCTATCTGTATTTTGGGGATTTCTATACATGGGTTTCCCTTCTAATTCCCACCTTTCCATCCTGGCAGAAAGTGATTTTAGCACTCTAGTTGTCTCATCTGTCTGAAGGGGCAGGGGAGAGGAACTGGATGGGGAGGCTTCAGGCCTCTTCTTGGATATGTTTCTATCAGCAGTGTTCCTGAGTCTGTCAACAACCAATATGTTAGATTCCACCTCTACGACTATATCCTGCATGTGGGCCAAAGTAGTGGCTCTTCTTTCCCTCAACAGGAGGCAGAAATCGGGATCAAAGGCGCTAGCATAAGTGATCTTTGCAGAGGCTTCAGAGGGTTTTATCTCAGCGGGGATTTTATTGTACATTTTATTGAATCTCTTGGAGAAGTCAGAGACAGACTCTCCTTCTTTTCTCTTCAAAGACCCAAACTCTGTCATGTAATACATGAAGTCTTTTTTATCTCCCCACTGTCTCAAAAAGGCATTATCCAAAGCTTCGATCCCATCAATATATCCAGGAGGCAGGGCCTTAAACCATTTTCTAGCCTCGCCTTGAAGACTATGGACAAAAATCCTCATCCATACGTCTGCATGCATGATAACATTATCATCTATAAAACTGTAAAAGGCTTCTAAGTGTTCATCTGCAGTTATGTCCCCCTCGCCTGTAAACTTGGGCAGCTGCTTGAGGTAACCATCTGCTGGGAGGGCATTGAGAGGCTGGGGTAACACAAGGGGAGCATACCTAGCGGCTATAATAGCCTCCATTCTGGTCATAGGGGGATTTGCTCCTGCCATAGGGATATTACGTGGAGGAGAACTCGGAGGAGAAGGAGACTGAAAAGGGGATACTAGGGATGAGCTCCTAAGTGGAATTGGGAACAATAGGGGATTTAGGGAGAAGGTTGACAGGCTTAAGTCAGCAAATGCTTCTCTTTGTGCAGAAGCGGCAACAGTAACAAGAGGAGGAGTGGTAAAGCTAGGAGTGGGGAAATCTTCTGTGATCCTGGGTCTACGCCAAGGTACAGCTTCAGGAGAGAGGGGAGTGACAAGGGTTTCTCCCTCCAATCCCGGACCAGGGGGGAAAACTCAACAGGAACACTCCCGAAATTCAGGAAACGGGAAACTTCAGAAAAAGGTCTGCTAAGAAACTGAGGATGAGAAAATGGAGTTCCTAGAGAAGGAGATGGCAGATTACCTGATTCGGCAGCAAAAGCTTCTCCTTCAGAGGCCTTTCCTTTTATGAGAACCACCTCCGGATCAGCTTCAGGTGTAGCTAGAGGCAGTTGTGGATGGGACCGCGTGTGTCTGCCTCTGAAAGCCACAATTAACACGACAGGTTTGCCGCAGTGGAGTCGTCACAATGAAGTCGCCAGGTGCATAGTAGCAATCTTTAGAGACTTTGATACCTGCTGCACCTTCATAATCAGAGGCTCAATGTCGTTCAATCTCGGGGAAAATTTTCAACTTCGTCCCCAGTAACGACGCCAGAAATGTTAGCGCCAGAAGTCACTCCTGGATTGCAGCAGGAGTAGAGCCCGACGCCCATTAGTTTATGTCACGATTTGTTTATAAAAAGGGGTGATCGAATGGAAGTTAACTCAAAACAATAATGTTCTAACTCCGAAACTAGGCCAGGCATGCATACGCAAGTGAGGTCTTAGATAAACTTCAGACAGTGAGTTGTAGTAAGGGTGAATAGGGGGAAGAGTTGTATAAGAGAAATGCAAAGGTCTGCCGTAAACATCAGGTTTCTAACAGACTGTAGGAGAAAACATCTAAATGCAAGATATTCTTACATTCAAACGCAGAAAACCGGAGAACACAACAATGCAACAATAAATCCTTTATCGTAACATAATTGCAATAATTCATGTGAATCAGTCAATCATGAATTCCCTCAGTATGAGATGAAAACTAGATGGGGTAAGGAAACTGTCTGTCATTAAACAAGAAATCTTACATACAGATGCATAACCAGAGAACTAGAGTGTCTATTAAAACTTTACAATCGGGAGCTTCGCTCTACCATCGATCCTTTGAAAAACATCAAAACTAAGTATATATACTCCTAAACATTTGCCCAACAGAAGCCTCCTAGACTTTTGGGATGAGGCGTCTCTTCAATCAAATCTGGCATGCACTCCTCTGTCATACGCCACCTTAATTCTGCATGGCTCACGCCAGGGGGTAGCTGAGCCCTTAAATGTTGAATTAGCGTGCGCAAACTTCCCTGGGGAGTCTAGGACTCAGCATGGCTTCTGTGGGAAAAAACCAGTACAGAGGACCACCTCGGGCGGACTTCCTGCCGGGACCTCCATACCTTGCAATTAATGAGTGAGGCAAGGTTTCAACCACCCCCTCTCTTCTACATTCGTTCCAAGCAGGTATCAGGATTGAGATCAAGTCGAACCGGCATCTGGAGAACACGATGCCCCCCCTTCTGAAACTCAACTCGGCACTTTTGGCCCCCTTTGTACAGCCTTTTCTACTCCCTCAAGCGACTACGGGCTGTGACCTTGTGCCTCTCTTCAAAGGTGCTTTCGGCGTTTCGGGGTTCGTGGATAGGAAGGAGCAGATCCTTCCTCTTCGAAGTTGCGATGGGCAAAATGCCGAGAGGGCCTAGTTGGTGCCACGCGCACCTCTCTGATCTGACGGTCCTGAACTAATTCGGTAATACTGTGGGCCCGGGTCCGGGACGTCTTCGGCGCTTCGCGTCTTGGGGATATGAAAGAGCTGCTCCTTGCGCTTCGAAGTCGCGATGGGCGAAAAGGCAGAGAGCCTAATCGCGCACCACGTGTCCCTCCGGAAAGAACGGCTAAGATCGCTCTCGGCTCGTCGGGACCCGTCTTGCCAAATGATAAACCTTAGCACCCCTCCTCTAGGTCTGCTCCTTAGTGACCAGGCGCCAAAACCATGGGCCCGATTCTGGGTGCTTTCGACATTTCGGGGTTCGGGGTTCCAAGATGTGAGATGACAAGGGACTTTTACCCTTCAAACTCCCGAATACCGATATGCCGACGTGACTAGATCTTGCGCCATACGTCACTGGATCGGACGACCCAGATTTTGTCTTGAAATATAGGTGCTTTCTCTAACGCTATACCTCGGGTAACTTGGTAGCCCCGAGATCCCGGTGACCATCAATCAGCTTTATAGATGGGTCTTGGCCGCTCGACAACAAAACTTCGCCCGCTCGCTTGACTTGTAACCTGGAAAGAGATTCTCTCGTCCTGCGCTTGGGCGCTTCTCGTGCAACCTGCAGACCTGGGTACTTTTGTGCCCAAGACAAAATTTGTTGCTAACATAATGTGTTTTTTTAAATTTAAAAAAAATATATATATTATAATATTTTTTGTACATGACATTTCCTCGCCATATCTAGATCTTGGCTTTTCAAAAATCTGGCAAATCCATATCCGTATCCATTTCCTGATAACTTAGCACTAAACATTATAAAAAAATAAATGTAGATATGAGCAATGTGTGTTTATCTTCTTCATTGTACAAAGTTAAGGATTTTTATGTTGGTCATTCATTTGAATTTATTTGGACAATGGGTATGTCCCACTTGTTGCACTAGTAGATGTTAGATAGACAAACGTGGATCTTTCATCATGCGACTCGTATCCACTGCACAACCTCTATCAGTAAACCCTAGTCTTTCGTCGGCCAAAAGAAAATTGGAGGAATGTGAATAAAAAGGAGAGACATTATTGTTAGATTTTGTAGCTTGATTGGTGTCTCAGCTATGCCTATGTGTCCTCGGCTAGCTAATGGACACTTAAATTCACCCAGATCGACTTCTTTTATCTCAGCCTAAGTCTAACTTAGACTTGCAGCAAAATTTTACCTTGAGTGGAATGTGGGGTCCAAGGAGAGAGGGTGCATCTCATGAAGGAGGTTGCTAGTGGAGTGTGGGACCCTATCCAAAGGGGGGCGCATCACTTGGTGGAGAGTGGGGTCCAGCCCTAAGGTGGCAGCCCCAATCTCAGCCATTGAGCCTAAGGCTCGGCACACATCTGAAGGTAAATGGAGGATGGGAGAAAGATAAAAGGAGAGGTTGAGGGTGGAGGTGGACACCATTCTCATTTGTGAAGTTGAGCAAGTGAGAAGAAGAGGGAGCTTGGGCTAGTTTTGGGCTGAGGAAGAGAGGGGAAACTTGTGATAAGTTGAACAGCAGGGTAAGGGCGAATTATGAAGCTTGAGGCAACAAGGAGGAGGCCAAGGACAGGCCATACCAGGCTGCCAACTTCAGGCCATACCAGTACCAGGTCGTACAATGCTGAAGGAGGACGTGTTAGGGTCGTACAACCTCAACCAGGGCAACCAGAACTTACTTGTACCTTCCAGCAAGTGAGCAAGTCGTATTAAGGCCATACGAACAGCCAGGAACAGGCTAAATTTGTGGCTATACACTGACAGCAGTGTTTGTTGATTTTGCTGGGTCAAATCCTCAAGCAAAGTAGGTCGTACAGTCAAGGGAAAAGTTCAGTTTATGGCTATAAGAAATTTATGAGTTTAACTTGTTGAGCCTTGTACCTTGGGAGGTGTTCCCCATGTGTTTGTGCTCTCCTTAGCACATGTGGGATAGACTATACACTTTGTACCTTGTACTTTTGTCTAATTTCACTTTGACTTAGGAGTTTTAAGTCAAAAGTGAAATTTAGTCATTTATGCCTAAAATGACTATTAATTCACAATGTGGGTGAATTAGAGACATAAAGTGAACTTAGGAAACTTAACCCAAAGTGGGTTATAGACTTAGATATGTTTGGGAAGATCTCAACCATCGATTAGATGGGAGATGAGATGATCTCCACCATTCATATCTTAGGTTTCCTTATGCATGTTCAAGAGGGGCGCAAAGGGTGAAGGAGAGGATCATTCTTCATTTGTTCATTGTGAGAGGAAGACTTGGAGGATGAGGATGAGGTTTGTTGCATGAGGTTGCTTGAGCTTTGTTAAATTTTTAATTAAAATAAAGTACCAAGGCAAGTGTTTCTCTTCCCTAGGCGCCTAAGGGGGAGAAAGTGCCTAATGTGGGTCCTAGTCATTTAATTTGTGAGATGCAAATTAAAAGGTGACTTTATGATTAAAGTGAGGGTGAGTGAAGAGACACCAAATCTCAGCCACCCATCTAATCTCAACCGTTAGATTAGAAAACCCCTCACCTTCCCTCATGAGGTCGACTTGGGCAAAAGGGCACACCCATTCTTGGGTAGTTGAAGCATTCTTGTTGAGAGAACAAGAGAGAGCAAGACAAGGGACCTTTGGTGAGATGCCAAGGTCGGATCTTTGGTGAGATGCCAAGATCAAGAGACTCTTGGTGAGATGCCAAGAGAAGGGACCTTTGGTGAGATGCCATGGTCAGATCTTTGGTGAGATGCCAAGAGTAAGAGAGAGGTCGAGCTGAGAAAAGGGACAGCAGTTGCTGAAGGAGAGCACGCATCCCAAGGCAAAGAGAAGTACGGATTTCGAGGCAGCAGACAGCAAGGAAGAACAGGCCATACCATACAGATTTGTGGAGGTCGTACAGCATTTAATGTGCACAGAAATCGAGAAGGACAGCAACTACAATTTCTGAGAGTATTGGCATGCATTCCAAGGCTGTCATACAGCATTTGTTGGCACAGAAATTGAGGTAACTACTGTAATAGATTTCTGAGTACAGTCGTACAGTTGTACGGATTTCTGGGACAGAAATCGAGGAGCATTTTCCAGGACTGTTCAAAAGGATTTTAGCGAAAGAAAGTCCAGATAAGTTTGTGTAAATTTCTGAAGATGAATATGCTGTAAAAGAAGTTTCTCAGAAGCTCATAAATAATAAAAAGCCCTCTCTCACTGGTTTTCCCCTTGTGGGTTTTTTCAGGGTCGAAGTTAGATCGAAAATCTTTGTGTCTATATTTTCTGAGTTTTGCATACTACTGATATTTTATTTCTGTGTTGAAAACGATGTTCAGAATCCTCATGTTTCAGTTCTGAAGTTTATTTTCTGTTAAGTTTTTATATGCTGAAACACCGCTGTAACATATGCTGAAACGGTGCTGAGACATATGCTGAAACAGTGTTGAGACATATGCTAAAACAGTGCTGAAAAAGTGCTGAGACATATGCTGAAACAGTGCTGAGACTTATGCTGAAACAGTGCTGAGACATATGCTGAAACAGTGTTGAAACTGGAGTTTCGGCATTTAACTTTGATTGAAAAATCAGCGAGACTGAAACTGGGTTGGGATCTGAAAATTTCTAACAAGCTTGGACGCTAGCTTTCATGGAAGGAGGCTATCAGCATCTAGCTTGGTTTATTTAGTGGAGAGGTTTCACATCTGTGGAGGGCGCACTTGCCAGAGAGGGCACATCAGTTGTGGGGAGGACTTCTAGCCATCAGATTGCAATGAGATCAGTTGCACAGGGAGGCCATCCAGCAGAGCTTCATTCCTGTGGAGAGGTTTTCAGATCTGAGCTCACAGTTAGCTTCTGGAGCAGTTTCAATGGTATTGCCAGCTTGTATGTGGGGCGCACCTGGAGGTTTTGGACTTGTGTTTTAGCTCAGAACGAGCTGCTATTGTATCAGGTTCCTCTATATTTTGTACTTGTTGTATTCCACCTTCTGCTTTCCTCATATATAAACATATATTCCAAACTAGTTTTCCCCGGGGGGGTTTTATCCAGGGTCATGTTGACCAAAAATACTTGTGTACAAAAATGCATGTGTTAGTCTCTTAGATTTGTTTATTTTCAGTTGTAAAGATCTTTAGGTGTGTTGTATTTATTTTAGTATGCATGTGCTAACTTCTGGTTACTAAAACTACATGCTAGAGCACCTAAAATTGCAAATACAGCCATAACAAATCAGCAAGAAGTTCTTGGACTGTTGGTTGTCCTAAAACAGCAACATATACTTTACATAACAATTGAAACTTAGAGCCTAACTGTGGTCAAAGACAGGCCCAGTAGGCAAGCTTGATAGGACCTAAAATCTTCATAACAATTGTAAATTATTCCTCTGAAGGCCCATAATAAATCCCCCTCTTAGCTGGTTTTCCCCACACTGGGGTTTCCAAGGTACATCTGGTGTCCATCCAATTTTTTGTGCTTGTTTTTGTGTTGCTTCTACTATAATTTTCTAATTATTAATTCAATTGTAGGTTGCATGCATAATTTTCTGAATTTATAACAGCGAGTTTAAATTCTGGTTAAATCAAAATTATTGGCATTAACCTCATGTGTTGAGTTAAGTAAATATCAACATGGTATCAGAGTTCAACCTCTGAGTACAAAACAAGCCAAAGTTCTTGGTGTGCAGACCAGGAAGGGTAAATCAGCAAGTGGGATGTGTGACCAGAGAAAGTGGGGCAGCTAGAGGAGCTGACTCAAATGGTAGACCTAAGGTATGAAGAAAGGCTAGAGGGTGCCTCAAACTTCAGACCTTGGAGAGAGAGGATGGCATTGTTGCTAGAGGAGAAGGGTCTGTGGGAGATTGTTGAAGGAAAAGTTGTACTACCAGTAAACCCAACACAGCAACCTGATTTCCTCAAGAAGGATGTGAAGGCTAAGAGGATTATTGTGGATGGAGTTAAAGACCACATTATCCCACATCTGTCTAGTAAGAAGACAGCCAAGGAAATGTGGGATGCCTTGGTGAAGCTGTACTAGTCTGATAACCAGAGTAGGAAGATGCTACTCAGAGAGAAGTTGAGAAGCACGAAGATGGCCAAGGGAGAGTCGGTGGTGACCTACCTCACAAAGTTCACTCAGATCAGAGATGAACTGGCAGTTGTGAGAGAGGCAATGGACGAGACTGAGTTGGTGAGGACAACCTTGAATGGCTTCACCAAGCAGTGGGAAGTTTTTGTTTGTGGAGTGGTGGCTCGAGAGAAGCTCCCTGATTGGGAGAGATTGTGGGATGACTTCACCCAAGAGGAGTTGAGACTTGGTGCTACTCAAGCTAGCCAGCCAAAGATTGAGGAGGAGGAGAATGTAGCTCTTCATGCAAAGAAGAGCAGTGGAGCAGAAGGCTCCAGGGACATGAGCAAACTGAGATCCTTTGCATGTCACAAGACTGGCCACTATGCCAGCCAGTGTCCCAATAAGAAGAAGAAGAAGGAGTCAGAGGTAACAGCCACAGCATCTACTGAGATGGATGCTTTTGCAAGGAAATTCGAGGACAAATTTTCTCTAGTTTCCACTCTTTCTAGCAACAGCAGAATGGCTGAATTGGAGGACAGTGGGGCATGGTTCGTAGACAATGCGTCATATTGCCATATGACAGGAATGAGGTCGGTGTTCCTTAGTGTTTCAGAGACTAGCTCAGACTGCAATGTGAAGAGTGGGGTGCGCACCAAGCATGCAGTGAAGAGGGTTGGATGCGTCAGATTCCGGCTAGAGTCAGGAGTGTCTCTGAAGGTGGATGAGGTGATGTATGTACCAAAGCTGAAGGTTGATCTACTCTTTGTGTTAGCTCTGGAGGATATGGGGCATGCAGTGACGTTCATTGATGGATAAGTGCTCATATGGGCAGAGGGAGCGGCCTTGGATGTAGCAGTGAGGCTTGGCATTAGCCAAGGTATGATGTACAGGATGTTGGGACTGCTTGTAGGTGGGTCCAAGGGGATCTTGGATCAGAGATCAGTGTCGAAGAAAGTCAGTTGGTATGACTTGACATTGATGGAGGAGTCGAGCAAGACATCAAATCAAAGTGCAGCAGAGGTAGTAGGATGTCTTCCAATTCAGTGGAAGTAGCTACAGCAGCAGCAGGCTTGATGGTATCAGAGATTGATCTAGGTGGAGACACCTCCCTCACTAAGAGGGAGTGTTAGATTTTGTAGCTCGGTTGGTGTCTCAACTATGCCTATGAGTCCTAGGCTAGCTGATGGACACTTAAATTCACTCAGATCAGCTTCTTTTATCTCAGCCTAAGTCTAACTTAGGCTTGCAGCAAAATTTTACCTTGAGTGGAATTTGGGGCCCAAGGAGAGAGGATGCACCTCATCAAGGAATCTGCTAGTGGAGTGTGGGACCCTGTCCAAAGGGGGGCGCACCACTTAGTGGAGAGTGTGGTCCAGCCCAAAGGTGGCAGTCCCAATCTTAGCCATTAAGGCCCAAGGCTAGGCAAACATCTCAAGGCAAATGGAGGCCAGAAGAAAGATAAAAAGAGAGGTTGAGTGTGGAGTTGGACACAATTCTCATTTCTGAAGTTGAATAAGTGAGAAGAAGAGGGAGCTTGGGCTAGTTTTGGGCTGAGGAAGAGAGGGGCAACTTGTGATAAGTTGAACAGCAAGGTAAGGGCGAATTCTGGAGCTTGAGACAGCAAGGAGGAGGGCCAAGGACAGGCCATACCAGACTGCCAACTTCATGCTGTACCAGAACCAAGTCGTACAGCGCTGAAGGAGGGCATGTTAGGGCCGTACAGCCTCAACCAATACAGCCAGAACTTGGCTGTACCTTCCAGCAGCTGAGCAGGCCGTATTCAGGCTGTACGAACAGCCACAAACAGGCCGAATTTGTGGCTGTACAATGACAGCAGTGTTTGATGACTTTGCTAGGTCAAATCCTCAAGCAAAGCAGGCCGTCCTGTCAAGGGAAAAGTTCAATTTATGGCTGTATTAAATTTCTGAGTTTAACAGCTGTAAATTGTTCCTCTGAAAGCCCATAATAAAGCCCCCTCTTAGCTGGTTTTCCCCACACTGGGGTTACCAGGGTACATCTGGTGTCCATATAATTTTTTGTGCTTGTTTATGTGGTTGCTTCTGCTGTAATTTTCTGATTATTAATTCGGTTGTAGGTTGCATGCATAATTTTCTGAATTTATAACAGCAAGTTTAAATTCTGGTTATATCAAAATTATTGGCATTAGCATCATGTGTTGAGTTAAGTAAAAATCAACGATTACGAGAAAAGATGCTGAGATGGGAAAGAATACGGCATGTTGATTCCCGCCTTAGCAATATTTTGGTATCTATGAAGGCATTCTATAAGAGCTCGTCGTTGTATGTTGAGCAATGAGGACTATGTGAGGTGGGGAGTCAACTTTCGAATCCACACTGCAACCATGGCTATATCTGTTGATGTGTTTATCCATAGGACTTCATTCTATGCACACATGGTTCACTGCCCTAGTGCAACCTTATCTCTCGCATAGTTCTATTATTCTTTATTTTGGTATTTGTAGAACACCACGTAACATTAACACGGTATAAAGTACAACATTTTCTCAGCGTGAACATGTCCACCACGAAATTTGAAAATGGGTCTCTACAATGAGAACCCAAGACTTTTACCAAGGATCCTCACCATGTCGACCAACACACAGCTATAGTAAAACTCTTTCCAGGCCAGACTGTTGACAATGTTCCAGGAGGTTGATGGTGTTGACAGCTGACCCTACCGGGCAGTTGTCCAATTGTAACCCTTCCTATGTAACGATGAAGCATGGCCTATAACAGAGAAAACCAAAAAAAAATCCCTCTCAGTCTACATAAAAGCGATGCCTTGCAGGGTTTTTACATATGATTCGCGCACAGCAGGTATTTTTTTAAATTGTCCCAAAAAATGAATAAAAAGAAAATACTGCGAGGCTTCTGAACAGACCTGATGCGATGATTTCCACCTGATGTCCATGGTTCCATGCAAATTGAGCAGCTTGAAGTTGCGTCTGAATCATGTGCATCAATTAATTGAGTTTCCACGACTCCTTTCCCCGCGATTCCACTCTTGCCTTTGTCTCTTTTCCTCCTGTCTGTTGCATTATCCGGCGATAAAACCACCATAACCTCCTCTCCCGAATTGTCATCCTCAACTGCGTACACAAAATCTTCTTCAAAACCCTCAAAGGCAGCAACAGGAGCCTCCGGACGCCCCGAAGAGAACCCAGACTCAGGGTTTGGCATGGTTTCGTCGACAACCTCCATATCAGCCGACTGGGGTTCCCTTAAATTGGATGTTTGGGCATCCGCGAAGTTACGATTTTGATCATTCATTTTAATAGCTGGAATTCCGGGGCTTATTTCGGTGCCTTCACCTTCTAAACCCAATATTGGAAGGATATTTGGAGAAGGGGTCCTTGGGATGTAGTTGCTGCATCCTGCTATAGAGTTGGAGTTAATGGTAGAGGAGGACCCGACTTCCATAATAGACTTCCCTCTTGAATATTCAAGCAAAAACCTTGCCGAAAGCCTTCGGTATTGGGTAGGTTCGACATCTGAGGAATCAGAAGCACTGTCTGGGACTTCCGCTGGAGCTGGCGGTTCCTGTGACGAAGAAGAGAGCGTCAGAAGGGATCGATCCCGGTACGACATTGTCTATCTGTTGATACTCGTTTCAACTTCCATGCTCGGAGCCTGCAAATAGACTTTAAATTTGAATGGCGGCGGAAGCGTCGATTTGATTTTGGGGTGGGAGTGAGAGGTGCTTGCGGTAATGACGTGGCCATGTTGTCGAGGGGAGAAAGTTGCGGATAATTTATATTTGGCATGATCAATTTGTATGCCTTGGCTGAATTGCTGAAATTAGTGTGTGAGACAATCTCTTATATAGGCAATAGTTCGTCGACATTAAAATTACTTTTTCTTCTTGTGATACATGAAAGTCAATCGAAGATACATAAAAGTCAATCGAATAAGATTAATTTTTGTATTTCACATTGAAAAGAATATGAAGATGAGTTAGGGTTGTTATTTTCTTGGTCCCTTGGGTTGTTCAGCTTTGTGGACGTCATTAATTCATTCATTCAATGAAATGCATTTTTTTTTCATTAAAAAAAATGATTTGTATTCCTTGGATGGGGTGGTATGGCGGTGTTCATGAAAAAGTACGTGGAGGAAGTGCACCCAGCGACATGGTTGCTCAAGCCCATGGGCGAGTGCGTGGAGGGTGCATATGGCTTATATCAAGGTTTGTTCATTGTTTTAATTCAGTGTAGTGTGTGCGACGAAGGAAGAGACAATGGCTTGTAGAACTGCTAACGAGAAGGGTAGTAATTCCAAAATCACACTAGTAGTTATGGTGATTTATTTGCATTCACGGACAACTTCGTCCTATATGACGTCCTCGCATGTTGGTGAGCCTATTCATTCTGTAGACTTGGCTTTGACATTCATTCTTGGCAGAAGCAGTTGGAAGCTAGGGGCGAATCCATTTTGCCATGTTGCCATGTGTTATTTCATCTTTTCTGGCTTGATGTCACGAATCATGGAGAGGAGGCATGCATGAAGAGGCAAAGGAACTCAGCGTCGAATGAGCGAGCAACAGGGTAATTCGATGCATCTTTCCAGCGATGAGGAGAGGGTAGATGGCGCTATGCTAACCCAGATTAAGGCCCTAAGTGGAAATTTGGAAGCTTTGGGTGATGTTCTAGAATGGGGTTGTCGACTGGAATGGTTCGATGATTGTTGGTTGGTCTCGCTCCCTTCTTTGAAGAACATGGTTCAGTATAACACCCATGGTGCGTCCATAGTCTTTAAGGAGGAGGGGGGATCTCTCTCCACCCTCGAAGACCCGGCAAGAGGACATATGCCTTCATGGAGAGACCAAGGAGCTCTGCTTGAAGGAGGACCACCTGAAACTTTTCTTTGAAGTTAGAGGTGAGGTAGCAGATTTGAAGTTTAAAGTCAAACAGTTGGACCAAAATATTATCATGTTGTTGGCCCTCTGCTCAAGCTAGGTGCTGTATCGATGAGTATCGGACTCATCGTCCCAAAATGTGGTCTTCCCGGACACACCCATTCCTCTGCAGCCATGCTACATGGTCAATTCACTTGGTGAATAGGTTTTTTGCTCGACGCAGTAGCTGGTCATTGCATGCTAGACGGTTTTCTATCGTAGCCTAAAAGTCTTGGCTTTAGATCCTAGTTCTATTTTGATTTCTTTGCTCTTGTGTATGTTTGAGTTTATTGTATAACAATTACAGTTGTATGCCCCCCTTGAGGATGGTCCATTTTTTATCTGTGTTTGGGCTTGTGTTGGTTTCCTTCTTTGGCGACCCAATCTCAAGAAGATTGTATGTATATGTTTAATGTTTATTATAAGGTAATACAATGTTCTTACTTACAAAATAAAATGATGATTTTTATTAAATAGTTGTGTACGAGGTGGTATCTATTATGTTAAAGTCGTCGAGGATTTACCCCTCGTCCAATCATTGTGATCATATCTTAGCATTATAGGGGATTCATTAGAACAATTTGATTCGATTACTCTTTGAATAAGAATTTGTGTCTGGGAGGTATCTATATCTATTCCCCCAAATTCGTCCACGACTTGCACCTAGCACCAACCATTTTTCAGATGAAAAAGAATGTGATGATTTGATTTCCCCTAGGTGAAATTTTGGTATTTATGGAGTTGTTATATTAGATGTTATCATTTTATATTCAATAGTAATGTGTGAGTTGGGTAGTTATCGAAGGAATTCCCATGGTAGTGATGGTTATATATGTTTGTGTTTATTCATGGGGCTTTGTTCTACATAGCATGGCTTACAACCTCTTTTTGGGTATCTGTAAAGGGTTTTGTTTTTCCATAGGAAGTTATAAACCCAACACTACAATAACACATAACAAATTACATTTAGCATTAATGCCTAAACATGTCCTTTATTGGGGTTTAAACATGTGTGGATTCACCTTCACCATCACACCTTACCTATGTTAGGGCACGTGGTTTTGATATGCACAAAGTGAAGAATGGAGATACAAATACAATAATACTCTATCAAAATCTTGTCATGTACACTCTTCATTAGTAGGTATCAATATAATTAGAATGATGAGAATAAGCATTTGATGGATAAAGCCATGCACTTGCAAATTTCCCAATACAGGGATGCAAAGACACCTCAATTCATTTATTTTACATGTAATAAGTGAACAATGCATGTCTATGAAGAGGATATATTTACAACATGAGCAATTTCTCTCATCACTTCCTCCCTACAAAGAGGAAGTTGTTCCCAACTTCTATCATAGAAGAGAAAACTTATTAGCAAAATCTGACTTAGAGAACTATTTTCCCTATCATGGCATAGTACCTTTGCGACCAACCAAATAAGTACTAGTGTGCTTTCGTCAAGCAATGTGAGTCTTGACATCAAGTAAGGTGTCCTCAAACAAAGGAATTCAAAAACAGGGGATAATGTCATGAGGATGAGTGATTGTAATCTCTTCTTCCAAGTGAGAGGGATCATAAATATTCAGTCACCACGACCTGAGCCAATTTTTCGACCTTGGTTTTGAGAGGTGTTCATTGTTCACCCATTTAGGTTGTAATCTTATCACCATTCTGACCTTTTTGCATATTAAATATTTTCAACCATATTTGTGTAATAAATTTTGTATGGTATTATTTAAGTTTGAAAATGGGGTCAAAAATTAGGTCGTCCGATATGTCAATAAAAGGTCATAATAAAGGTCAACCATTAGGTCATAATACGGGTCACTAATAATTATGACAATTGTGTCTTAAAAATGGTAAAAAACATGTTTATTGATTATTAAAAAACTCGCAAAATGAGAATATTCCAGGCAAATATGTTTTAAAAATGTGCATTGGGTCTAGAAAATATATTATCTTCACGCTTCCAATAAGGCAATTCATAGAATTCAAATATTATATTCTTTCCCATGGAACTTTCTCTTAATGTTAAATATGCATTATACAAATTTAATCAATTTGCTAGTGTCTTGCTCAAAGGAAGTGGTCAACGATCCTCCTTGCTCTTTACAAACTCCCTCTTTGTTGATCAATAAAAATTGTGATTTGAAGGAAGAAACTTCCTATACCTTTTATAGACCATTTTGTTCAAAATATTTTGAATGTCTCGCTTGCAAATGGTCACCACAACATGGCATGCATGATAACCATATATCCTAAGCCCTGCACATAAAATTATGCAAAACTATTCTTATTGGGATAGCTAGACAATAATTTTGCAAGGGATAACATTTAGTTTAGAAATTAATAATGTTTATATACTATAAATGTAGTACTTTTATTTAGATATCTTTCCTAGAATCACTCTTCTTACTCTAGCACACTATAAATACTCAAAAATCATCAGTGCACTAATAGAATATCCCATAAAGTGTGAATTCATGAACATTTGAACTCAATGGCTTAGAAGAATCATACTTTTTAATCTCGTTCCATAAAAGTTATAATTCATCTATCTATTTTCTTAATTTGATGACAAATATGTATCCATTTTCTTAACTAGGTGTTGTTTAGGTACTAGTAATACCAATGTTAAGTGTTTCTTCGTAACTAGCATCCAAGGTAGAATATTGCAATTGATTAGAATCACAGGCCATTTGCTCCATACTTAGATTGTTGGCGATAGGGATTAACCTCATCCATTACAAGACCAAATCATCAACAAAATTGTTTTGGCCTGATAGATTCCATGGGTTTCATTGTCATTGAATCTACTAGAGATTCTCATCACTCCACCATTGCTTCTATTGAATTCATGATATTCCATTAATTGGGCCAATGACTTACATCTAAACAATTGCATTAGCTCTAGGATTATCGGCATGTGGTGCAACACTTTATTTGGTTTTGTTTTTTTCAAATGACATCAATGCGATAATGAGATTCTTTACATCCTGGACACTTGTCTTCTTCTTCATGTTTATCTTTATATAGAATGCAATTTGTAGGATATGCATGAATAGAATCATGGAAGACCCCTAAATCCTTTATTATTGATTATGCTTCTTTGGTAGTTCTTGGAAGATTATTGTCCTTTAACATCAACTTGTCATGTCATGCATCATTGACACAAAAACATATAATGTACGCAATTATTATATTTCTGATTAATAGGAACTATTTTGCATATAAATAAGTTTAGTCGATTGGATGTAGCTCAAGTGGTTGTGAGGAAAGTTATTACCCTCTCCACTTGGGTTTAAATCCCACTTTGTGACATGTTTTCTCTTAGTGAGCCAATTTTTTTATGAGTTATATATGATATATTCACGAGTTGTTGACCTAGCATTATGTCCTGAAGAATATAGGGTTTACCCTAGGTACCATCCTTAGAATAACAGAAAGTGCATGAGTGGTTTCCCCCAAGATATATTACTTGGAAAATAATAATGACAATGATGATGATAAATAATAAATACATCTGATAAAATAAATTTTAATAATCTTTAATGAAAATTTTGTATATCACATAAAAAATATATAGTACCTCAACAATGTCGAAAAGTTATTGTTTGACCAACCAAATTTTACTTTCATGTTGCATAGTAGGAGAATAGATGTTAGTGTAAAGCATTGTTCCTTCCTTTCTTCAAATAAGGTGTTGTTGTAACATTTTTTATTGCATCCCCATATATAATATCATCATCTTCATAAATGCTTTGGTTTTGTGCCCCACCTAATTACACCGAAGGTGTTTTTAAGGGGAGGTTATTCTCGAGGTTTCGTTGTCTATCCCGAGCATATAACAATTTGACATTTGTTATTTTCAATTGATGAATCTTATCCCTCCATGTGTTTTCTCTTTCACCGACTCCAAAGGTTGCTTCATCGACTCCAAATGTTGCTTTTGATGCCAATCTCCGTCGAGTTATCACCACCATCAAATCTATGCCTCCACTTGCATGGTCGAATCCAAAGGCTGCTTCACTAACTCCAAACCTTGCTTATGATACCAATCTCCACCAATTTATCACCACCGTCAAATCTATGCCTCTGCTTGCATCTGGATGGGCAAGTAACTCATCTCTACCTCGTTTCAAATCTCTACCAATTTTTTTCTCCGAAATTGTTTGCTAACTTCAACGGATTTGGTGTTACAGACAAGTTTCGCATGTGGGAAGATGACAACCATCCATCCTCTTTCTCTTCTAGAAAGATTCAGCCTACCATTGATTCAATTTATCAACAAAACTAGCCACTAGTAAATCTAAAGAATTGGGAATTATGAGAACACGACAGCGCGGGTTATAGTTCACTCAATTGAACGGTATGGCGGATAGTCTATCGTTAGGTTTGGTCAAAGCGGGATTTGAGGTAGGCAAATGTCTTTCGTTTGGACAAAAGGAGTGTAATGCCTTATCTCACCAGGAGAGTCAAAGAAAACTGCGGGATGTTTGCAACAACCCAAGTTGATTAATTGTTTATCATAGTTTAATTTAAATTTAATTAATTATTAAAATAAATTAAATGAGTCTTTTTATTATTTTATTATTAAAAGGTAGGTGAAGTAATTAATGGGGGGATAAGGTTGTTGCGGAATTAATGAGGGGGAATTGAGCGAGGAGGATAAGGAAGAGGGGGAGGACTTGGAAAGGGGGTCTTTTGTTTTTTGGGGATTTTGGGGGAAATTGGGAGAAGAAGGAGGAGGATGAAATTCTGAAATAGAGGAGGAAATTGGGAGAACAGTTTGTTATGGAGAACTCTCACAGGGCACTGATGTTGTTGGCAACTTTGGGCTCGGGGGCCAGGAAACCGCATGGATTCCTGGAGCTAGGGAGTCGGAGAGGTTGTTCCTAGTTGGTTGGGAGGTTAATATTCAGTTTGGGCAAGATCATCAACAAACAGAAAAGGGATTAAATCAACCAACCTGTAGGTCGAGGTAGGTATTTTACTAGTTGGTTTGTTATTATTATGTTGTTGTTATTACGCTGTCTATTTACCAGTTTATTTCTAGCATGAAAGAAAAAATTTCTAAACTAAGTTGCAACCATTTCAGTAGGAGATTATAGAAAATATTTATTATTTTGAGTTTTGAAATAGGTAGGCCTTACAATGCTTGTTGCAACCTTTCTTGATATTGAGCGTCTCCGGGAAGTTAGCTAAGTTACTCGTATTAATTGATATTAATTTATTTAGTCATTGTTATATTGCATGTGTGTATGTTAATGTTTGGCGTTGCTGCAGTAAAAGAGCAGAATCAACGTTGACCGATGATGAAGAAGAAGGCTTACGACCATCAACTTCATTTTTGTTTTTCTCATGTTTCAGTTGCAGGTGTAATTTAGGGCCCAATTGACTTCGCATCACGTGAATTTAATCAAATCTCTCCAATAATCCAAAGCTCGCCTTTCTTTTTCTTGGGCGTAATAGTCTCTCTCTGGGTTTCATGCGAAAACAAATTTTCAAAGTTTAAAATTTAACCGTAGTCATGCCCTCAAACTTTTCAAAAAAATCTATGTTATTACACTCGCCTTTCTTTTTCTTGGGCGGAATAGTCTTTCTCCCTAGATTTCATGCAATAACATTTTTTCAAAGTTTAAATTTTAACGGTAGTCCTACCCTAGAGCTTTTCAAAAAGTTCTATGTTATTACATTTTTCATCGTGTTTAATGGCATATTGGGCACAAGATGGTTTCTTTTCAACATTTATGACCTATATACCTCCTTTCTTTGGGATTTCGTACAATTCAAAGATATAGGGTTTAGGCTTTCTTTCTTGTCAATATTAAGGAATGGTTGATCTACTTTACTTGGATATTGATTTCATCTATTGTGAATACATATGAATACATATATTGAAAGAAAGTTGTTGTGAACGTGGGATGTCATATGGTTTGTTAGTTATTACTACCAGTTGATCCTTCACACATGGACAAATTATCTTGGGCACAAACTCTTCACACGTGGACAAATAGTGAGCACTCAATGCTTGCATCCTAACTTTGATGAAGAAAAATAATCTTTTCAATCCATGCCCTCGAACCCATGTTTTGTATAGCTTTGAAAATTGTAGTTGTTGAGAATGTTGTGTGCTAGTCAAACAGAGAAAATTTAGAATATGGGCATGCATCATTCAAAGCTTTGTAAGGCAGGGTTGAATCCTTGAAAAATTATAGGATTTATCTCTAGATTGGAACTGGGTTTTTGGTTCAATGCCCCTAGAGAGACGTTTGGATAGAGCATAGACAAAGTGAGACATTATCCTCTGCATGAGATTTCTTCATGTGTTCTATGTGAAGTTAAAAATTTGATCGGCTATAAATGTTTCCTCTGAAACTTCCAATATTTTGGGGATACATAACTCGATGATTTTTGGGGATACATGGGGATTGGGCGTGTATTGGCTAGATGTCATTGCATGTATTGGATAGATGTCAGCCACATCGGTGTTTCCTTTCCCCTGCTTTAGGGGTATGCTAGTTATTGATTGTATCTCAAATGATTGTTTCACATTTGCTCTAAGATTTATGCATCAAGAGGTAAGGATGCATCCATGTCTACATCACCGTCATCTCTTTTGTCATTATTGTTGGTGTTCCCATCATATTGCTTTTTTTCTCATAGGTTGTGCCTCAAATGAAAATTTTATAGCAGAGTGATTAATTCATTTATCAAACTATGTAGGCGTCATTCTATGTAGTTGCTTTATTTTCTCCTTAAGAGATGCATTAGAGTGGTGAAAAAGGAAGAAAATAGTAGGTTGTTGGTGTACCACTTCTAGAGTTGGTACTATTGTTTCCTTCGCGAGCTTCATCATTTCTCTGTTAATTTCAACTATTCTATAAATTAGTATAGTAAGAGATAAAATCCAAGGAAATACGATAGCATTTGCACATTCAACCAATTAAGTGATAGATACGTGTGAATTCAAATCAAGCATAAACATCAACCATGATAAATCATGTTATATATAATGGTGTTATTTATAATACATCCATGATTCACAAAATAATCAACACAATCAAACTCTAGAAACGTAAATGTGCTCCATTAATTAAAATGGCGACTAGTATCACATGTTGCATTGATACAACGAAGAACCACAATGCCTTCCTCTTTCTTCCCATGGGAACATCAATAGGAAGACCATTTGCCTATCCTTGAAAGCAAGTGGGCAATTTTTCCCTATAAAAAATTGTAATCAGTGAATAACTCATCCCTGAGATTCAAATTGTGTTTAGCAACAATGTCATGAATATATATTCTTGGAAATGTTTTGGACACAAAATATTATTTGTCATTTTCACATGCTTTAAATATGTGATTTTCTTGAAATCCACTTTGCCTATAACTATTAATAAATGCTATAATATTTCCATTATTTATGGCTACCCATCGATATAAACACGATATTTCAGTTGATCGCCATGTATAAGCAAATTACATGTCAATATGTTATATATGACTCAAAACTCGAATATTCAACACATGAGTCACAAAGTCCACAATATGGCATTAGAATAACTTTGAGAGTACTCTATTGAACAACCACTTTTGAGAGTATGAAAAGGCCTAAATTTCCTCTCGAGACTCTAGATGGGACAATTACATAGTTGTTACCACAAAAGGAGATAGGTTATTCAATTGTAGGAGATGGTTAGAAGTAAGCCATGTGTTAATATTATGGTAGCTATGGGAGGTATTTACCTCCACGTGTGAACCTGACGAGAATAGAAGACTGCGATAAGTAAGAGAAAACCCTAATGAGTTGGCTAATAACCCTAGAAGTCTTGTCGGCTCAAGAAGATAATTTATATTAGGTTATTAGCCTCCAAGAGAAAAAGTCGACCAGGAATAATAATAATATACTGAACAGACACATATCCAGAAGGAGAAGTCGGCCCCAGCAAATCTGGCAGAACCAGTATAAATACAGGGCACCAATTCTCATTTTGACATATCTCAGAATTGCAGTTCCTAGTTTGGTGCGCACTGCAGTTCCCAGTTTGTTGCACACATGTGGAGGAGGGCTGCAGGTGCAGCAACAACTAGTTTTCAGTATGAGCTTGGATTATCTGTTGGCTAGGGTTTGGACTATCTAATCAGCTATTGTTGGTGCGCTATCCTTGGAGGAAGATGCGCTACACCTTGTTTGGCTATCTATCCTAGGGTTTGCTTCCAGAGTAATTCTCAGTCAAGGTTAAGGTGCTCGGAGGGTGGCTTCGGCCTATGGTTGGGTGACGAGGGTATCATCAATGGTAAAACGAGCACACAATCTTCTATATTCTAACAGGTTATGGGCCCACACCTCCTTCATTTAGTCTAAACGCTGGAAGGAAACATAGCCGCTAGGATATTGAGCTCGCTGAGGAACTTCTGCTAGGATATTGAGCTCATTGAGGAACTGCCGCTAGGGTTACTAGCAGAAGAAGCTTCCAAGACACTGTCGCTAAGGTTACTAGTAGGAGCAGTTGCATAAACCCTAATCCTCTCGTTGAGGCACCTTAAGTGAAGAGATTGACCCAATCTCCAAATAGATCAGTGTGCCCTGGCCTAGTGCATCTCCCGATACTCTCAGCAAGCCAGGACGTGAAGTTTGAATTTCTGGTCAAATCTAGGGTTTGACTAAGTCAAGCAAGCCATGACTAACTCTATGAAGTCTGAGAACAATATAGATGGAACCTCTAACTTCATAGCGTGGAAGACAAGGATTGACCTCATCCTTGCCAAGAATAAAGTGCTGGATATCGTGAAAGGAACGATCGTGAAGCCAAAATTTGAAGAAGGAGAAGAGAAGGAATCGTAGAACGTTGCAGCTATGGAGAAGTTCAAGGATGTTGACATCAATGCCATGAGTATCGTAGTGGATTCTATAAAAGACCACTTGATACCCTACATCTCCCATCTTGACTCATCAAAGAAGATGTACAATGCCCTAACAAATCTCTTCTCAGTCATAAACATTGGACAAGTTATGAGTCTGAAGAATGAGCTCCGTGACATGAAGATGAATGATGATGATAGCATAACATCATACTTTGTAAGGATCTCCCAGTTAAGAGATCAACTACAAGCTATTGAAGAGATCACTTCAGAGAAGGAATTGGTGAACATAGTACTCAATGGTCTTCCCAAGACGTGGGATGCATTTGCTACAAGCATGAACACAAGGAAGGAGTACCTGACATTTGAAGAACTTTGGACTTGCTATGCTCAAGAAGAATCAATGATCAATGCAAAAGAGAAACCCCAAAAGAAGTACACCGATCAAGCTTTCATAGCAAGATTCAAGAACTTCAGGAACAAAAGGAAGTTTGGCTCAAAGAGGAAGCCAAATCAAGAGAAAAACATTTCAGAAGTACAATGCTTCAACTGTCAAAAGTATGGTCACTACAAGAATCATTGTCCCGAGCTAAAGAGAAGGAAGGAGAAACACGAAGCATCAATTGCCGAAGAAAAGGA
>JZKD02S0351659.1:691101-722667 GCA_000966675.3 Picea glauca
AACGATGAACAGAGATTTTCCAGACGGAAATTGGTTCAAAGCATTTACTTCTCTAGATTATAAGAGTGGCTCTTGTATCACTCTATGTTGTGAGTGACTTATCGAGCATCATGTCTAATTACTCAGATGAAGTATGGTTTCAAGAGATGATGCAGCTGATGGTGATGGTGATGGTGATGGTGATGCTCATGATCTAATCATGAGATAGTCTAGACGACTATATTGATGCTATCGGGTAAATGGTATATTTTTGTGCTCAAGACCATTACATGTAATACCTCCCTAGCTAGGAGGGAGTGTTAATATTATGGTAGCTGTAGGAGGTATTTACCTCCACGTGTGAACCTGACGAGAATAGAAGACTCCAGAAAGCAAGAGAAAACCCTAATGAGTTGGCTAATAACCCTAGAAGTCTTGTCGGCTCAAGAAGATAATTTATATTAGGTTATTAGCCTCCAAGAGAAGAAGTCRGCCATAAATAATAATAATATATTGAAAAGACACATATCTAGAAAGAGAAGTCGACCCCAGCAAATCTGGCAGAACCAGTATAAATACAGGGCGCCAGTTCTCATTTTGACATATCTCATAATTGCAGTTCCCAGTTTGGTGCGCATTGCAGTTCCCAGTTTGGTGCGCACATGTGGAGTAGGGCTGCAGGTGCAGCTGCAACAGCAACTAGTTTTCAGTGTGAGCTTGGACTATCTCTTGGCTAGGCTTTGGACTATCTGATCAACTATTGTTGGTGCGCTATCCTTGGAGGAAAATGCGCTACACCTTGTTTGGCTATCTAGCCCAGGGTTTGCTTCTGGAGTAATTCTCAGTCAAGGTTAAGGTGCTCGGAGGGTGGCTTCGGCCTATGGTTGGGTGATGAGGGTATTGTCAATGGTAAAACGAGCACACAATCTTCTATATTCTAACACCATGCACTAAAGAGAGAGTGGTAGATGACATCTTGTACACAGTTTCTATAGATGAAGGCAATTGATGGTCTAAAGAGTCTTTCTTAACATCATACTTTGAAACACTATAATGTCTCTTTTTCTTTAATGAACTCTTCGCTATTGTAACCACTGCCTTGGATCACCTACTTTTAATAAGTCCAACAAATTGAACCTTGGGTATGCAAAGACTTCACACTTAATTTTAGGCTAATAGGGATCAGGGTTGGGTTCGCCATACTAGACAAATTTCTTGCAAGCTTAAGAAAATGCCATAATTCAAGTTTTTCATTATATGCTCAAATTCACATATAAGATTACGAACATTTGTAAGAGGCATATATCCATCAACATCTAGAAGTTGATCTTAATCATAGTACTTCTCGACAAGATATTTTCCCCATCCTTTACATTGTGAATAACCACATACAATCCCTGATTTTAAAAAAGCACCACAATCATAATTTGTATGGCATTCCAACTCACGTGGCACCTTGATGTGGATGTCTTTTAGTAGTTTTCTCCATCTAAAGGTCTCCCGTATGCATTGCGAGGAATATTGCAAAAATGTGGCCCACATTGAGCACTACAAATTTAACCACATACTCTTTGAGAGGCATGAACTTTCATAATTTACAATAATTTATCACTGAAACATTTATCTATTGTGAGTAAAATGGATGTATAAGTTAAGGAACCTAAGCCACGAGTTGCTTCTCGACTTCCAGGTTTAATGTCATCATGATATGGTGTTAACTTGATTTAGATGCCTACACAAATTAAATTCACGTTGTCAAGTTTAATTTGCTCATGAATCACAACTACTAGTATAAGTATCGCTAATACATTTTGCTCTAAAGTTCCTACAAAATATTACAATGAAGCAACAAATTATTAGTATTGTATATGATTGTTTATCTTTAATACATTTTTGGAAGTGTGTAGATGCCTATTTTCAAATGTTGGGATTTTATAATTAGAGTACATTTATAGGATTAAAATCATTACCAATAGTATACTTAAAAGTAACATTAACACATTTTTCTTTGAATGGCTATGAGTCACTAGTAATAACATTAACACATTTTGCTTTGGATGGCTATGAGTCACTAGTAATAACATTAACACATTTTGCTTTGGATCGCTATGAGTCACTAATAATAGAATATTTATAGTCAACATAAGTGTTTTAATTGACATCATCAAGAAATTACACAAAATTTAGTATTCATAACTATTAATTATCTTTCCAATTTTAATATTCTTACATAAGTATTTATTTTTAAACACAAGGTATGGTTAATAAGAAACTTATAGATGAAAACAATGAAGTATTGCTCAAGCTCATTTTCAACTATTTGATTTTATTTATTTATACATATTAAAAAAAACATTAATAAGCCTTGTAAACCACATTTACCTCACAAATGTTACTTATATAAATTTCTTTATAACATGTAAAATAAAATTGAAAGTTTCACGAACCAAATTTTGATGGAAGATTATATATGGATTGTTATAGCGCAAGTTGTAAGTTGGGAAAAGCCCGACCCAACCACAAAACAAGTGCTACAATTTGAGAATCCTACACCACACGTCACCTCGATGTAGGTCCCACACTTCAAGGGTGACTAGGTCACTCTAGGGAGGCGATCTCGGTGACCCTAGGAGGAATGCGATGGATATGGATAGAGATGGAAGTGAAGACCCTAGAGGTCAAGTCTAAGTGGAGTGAAATGTGGGAAGAGATGCCTTGTAAGTCAAGTGATTGTTTCCCCAAAGGTATAGTACTTCTTCGGATGATTGTACCTGCCCAAGACACAAGAAAATCGAAATTGCAATGATATATGTTAATATGGATCAACAAGTTCAGCTTCCTGTCCCTAATTTGAAGCAATAGATGACAGTTTATATCAGTAAATAAAGCATCTAAATCAGCATGCAATGATCTAAACTAGTTAATCAAACTAGCATCAAGATTAGCAATGAATATAGACTGAAAAATGGCACTTTGAAGCTAAATAAAGCAAGTTGTTGCAACATGTATATTTCTGCAGAAAATTGCAGCCGTGTGGCTGTAGCTTTCAGTCACTTATATCATAAAATTATAACATCAAAATATGCCAACAATTATCCCAAAACATGTGCCCTAATTAGTGGAGTTAGTGTGCAAAATTTAGGAGCTAGTCTAGGGTTGGTTTAGGAGTTACCGTTAGTAGTTTATCTAGGTTAGATCAATCCTAATGGTTATAGGTTAGGGTTTGTAACAAAAAGTAAAGTATTGGGAGAGATGGGATGCCCTAGTAGGGGAATACTCCTCTCAACGAGGCAAACCAACTCCAAGCAAGAGACCTTTCAAAAGATAAAATTTCATGTTTCCCAAGGCAATGATTTTATATCTCCAATGCAAAAAATATATGATTAGTGTCTTTACTATTGGGTTAATGGAGTCAAATAAAATAAAGAGCTATAGAAGTTACCTCCTTGGGGGTGTAAGCCATTTTACTTCCCAAAGCAAGTTTCTTTAGCTAGGTTTTAAGCTAAGAGGGTGTATGCCCTTATACTTATGTTAGCAAACCTTTGTTTAACCAATTACATGAAGCATAAAATGATGAAGACTATGGTGGGGGTGTATGCCCTTATACTTCCCACCTAGCTCCTAGCACAACAATCCTTGACTTGAAAAAGAATGATATCATAAGAGTAAAAGACCATACCAAAGTCAATAAAGAGGCTAAGATAATCTACCATAAAAGCTAGAAAGCATTCATCCAAGGCTAGCGCCTCACTCCTCCATCAACCATTCATAAATATAGCCATAAACAAGTGCACAAGAGGCAAATAGAGCCAAGTGTAGCGAAAATTTCAGACCAATACTTCTCACAATGAGGGAGAGTTATCTTAAAATGTGATCTTATGATCTCTTATTTATACAAATGTCACCTAGGCGACTTGTCCACAAATTAAGGGGTAAACCACAATACTAGGGGTTAACAACCCTAATATTGCCCCCTTTAACAATGTAATATTAAATAATTCATTTAAAGTTTCACTTTTGCACAAATAAACCTTAATTTTACATGGACGTCTCCCCTTTAGGGGACATTTTGCCACTTTGAAGAAGTCGTTGGTGTTGGAGAAGCATGGGTAGGCCTCCAAGGGCCACATGTCAAGCATCTAGACAATATCACCATGGTGAAGACCCTCTTCTCCTCAAAACATCCATGTATCAATGAGTGGCACCTCACCACCAAGCCTTAACCCCCTAGGTGATGTCATGCCTCTAGGAGTGACGTTTTTCCTCTCCTAGGCAAAACATTTGGCATGTGGGGGCTAGGATATGTCATCCACGTTGATCTCAAGGCCTTCCAATTCTGATCTTTCTCATCCGGCATGCGGCCCCTTAGCATCCAACCTGTGGGCTTGTAGCCCCATGGAAGCCCAAGCTAGGCTTGTTCTCCCAAAACTGTCCACCAACTAGGTCCTGCAAAGACAAATGAGCATGCCCTCCAAGGATCTTAAGTCGCAACATCGTGATAAGTGAGTCCAATCAATAAATGAGCCATCTAAGCATGTGCATCAAAGATCACTATATCAAACAATTAATTTCTCAAAGACACTGTGCGACTTGTCAAGCTTGGATATGGGAGGGTTGACGAGGTGTCCTATTGGGTAGATCTTACCCTAGGTCAAGGATAGTTTCCAAGAGATCCCTCTCTAAGCCATGTAAAGTGGATGAAGTGGTTGGGGTCAAGACTCAATGGGCATAGGGCTCATGACATACAAGGGGTCGTAATGTCTCATTCATGGGTGCCTTTGTAGAGGGTGTGTGGTACCTTCATCCGCAATGCACTTTTTCCAAGCCCATCAATTGCCTTTTATCTTTCTTTCTTTGTATTTTCTTTCAATATAGCATAAGGACATGTTGAAGGTCACTGCCTTGGCGTGGTGACCAGATGATGGCAATGTCACCCACAAACACCTAGTGGAAATGAGAAGGTTGGCTCGTGATGAGAGCCCCTTTCTCTCAACCGTGTAACTGAGATCCATTACCCTGATTCGGTGACCAGATGATGGCAATGTCATACCACTAGATATTCATGGACGTGATAGGTCAGCTCGTGATGAGACCTCCTATCCTTCAACTAACCTTTTAAGCATTCTTTATTATATTGTGGGCTCCCTTTACTCAAAGATAAGTGTTTCACTGCTTTCTTGGGCGATCCTTGGGCGAAGCATCTGGAAGGTTTATACAAGGCTTTTATCTTTTACCCAACATTAATCCCTCTAGGCCTTCAACCCATTCTTCCCATAGAAGGAGGGACAATTGCTTCTTGGGTCAATACACCCTAAGATCCCAAGAGATAAGGAAATGGAGGGGAATAATGATGGAAAGTGTTAAGTATGGTCGGGAACGATATGATGGCTCATTAAGGGAGTTCCTAGAAGCAAACCCATTCCCAATGAAAACCACTTACTAGGGCACAATGTCAACCACCAAGGTGAAGTAGGGAAAAAGGCATAATGTCCAAGCATATATCATGAAATCTAGAGCAATATAAGACACAACATACTCAACTGGCTTAAATATTGAAATGGCGCTCACCATAAGAATGACTTGTACCTCATGGAGCAAGGCCCACTGCCTTCCGAAAGCTTGCGGATATGGTGGATGCCATCTGAAAATCTGTGACCATCTGTGGTGGTGACAAGGGTTTCCATCTATGCAAAAGGGTATTGTTGGTCATGTAGTCTCTCGCCACTCCATATCTGCAACCTGAGGGCCTCGAGACATAATCTCCTTAGTTATCCACAAAATGGGGATAACATGGACCATAGGCCGAGAGAAGCTTCTTTAATAAATCTTTCTTTCTTTTTGCAATAGGAGAGTGACCTAGTCCATTGGAGTGTCGTAATGACACGTGAAATTGTATATTTTGATTCCATCTAAAGATATCAAATACATTGTTTTTTTTTTCTTGGAATACATAATAAAACCCCAATTATAAAATATTCCTATGTAGTAGTAAGTCACCTCATTACCTGAGAAAAAAAACGTAATAGAATATGATTTTTCCATTGCATGAGTTGTACTAGTCATCATGATAGCAATAGCAATAATCCTCATGGATATGATAAAGACCTCACAAAATATGGTTTTTATATGCTATCAAGTGAAAAATGTCTATGACTTTTGGAACTTTTCCACATTAAGACAATTAATTGTTTTGTGGAGGAACTTTTCCATATCAAGACAATTATTTTTTGGAGGATTTATTATAATTGTAATAATTTGGTTTAATATTGACATAAAATGCGTAGTTCATGAGTTGGGGCATGGATTTAGTTTTGAACCATCGTCCACAATTCTTCTGGAGGCCCTATTATTTGGGAGGGATTTTTTATTTAACTTTATTTTTTCATACTCCTTGGTTAGGCATCCAAGATATTCCAATGTCATTGGTAGGTTATTGAAAACTTGAATACCACACTCTATTCGGAAGAATTCCAATTCAAGATATAGTTCATCCCAAAGATTATTCTTCTTAACCTTGACTTATAAGTTAACCATCACTTAATTATAAGTAGAGATCACTACTTCCTTGTTGCATGGCCAAACACATGACAATGTTTTACCTAAGGGGAATATAATGACAATCCACATTGGTTTTATTGATATAATCGCCCGCTTATAAAAGAATATGTCCATAAGTTTTTCTTGTATATTATTATCTACCAAAATGTCAACTATTACTCTCATTTACTTATAAAAGATGTGAGGTGACAACATTATTACCATCCCAATGATTAAGCAATTGTTTACAACGATCATTGGACTATAAACTCATCTATTGAATTTAAGAAAGTTTGACCCAAACGTGGATTTTTAAGGGGTTGATATTATCAATAGAAAAGAGAGAAGACCAACATTGTATAAAACGTTATTATTTCTAAAGAATTATAGGGTTTTCCAGTAAGGTTCATTTTGAATCTTCATTATTCTAAAACTCAATGTCGAAAAATCCTTTTCCTTTATTCTTGAAAAGCACTCCCCGTTGGACCACCTCTTTACATATTAATGCCTACAAATAATTCATTAACCACTTGTTATTTTTTGTGCTTTCAAATTTACACAAATGTCTTGAACATGTTCTATTACAACCTCAAGAATAGTATGCATTTCTTGCCTAGGGACTTTCCTATAAAATTTATTAACATAATATGGATTGTTTTGCGTGGGAACTTTCCTATCAAATTTATTAACATGATATGGATTGTTGTATAAGTGATAAATGATAGACCCTCAAGATGGACTTATCTACTTGGAATCCTTATAAAAGCAAAATATCCATGGATTGCATGAAGGATGTAAGTTCTCTTCGTTTAGAATTGCTCCCTTTAGAGTTTTGATTATCATTGTAAACCTTCTATTCACATTTAGGAGTAGTGGGGGTTGTGGTAACACATTATTCTCTATTAACCATGTTGACATGCAACAAAGGAAATTATTTTTGTACATCTTAAACGAGGCTAATCTTCACCTTAAATACACAAAATCAAATCAAATGACACTAGATTTAAATAAAATAATCAAGTTTATTTTAATTTCTTTGATGACAATGACCCTAGTTTTAGGACTTATACTACAACTTGGGCTTGGAACAAGAAATAGGACTTAGAAGCAAGGTTAGACTTGGGAGTCAGGCCTTAGGTTTTTTTTACTCGTATTAAAAGTTAATGACCTAATTTGCAGAGGTTATTTTGACCTTCAAAATAAGTTTTGAAAGTATGGTTGCAAAAGAGGTTGATAACCTTGAATACGAGGAACAAAAGGGCCAAAAATAATAGTGTGAGGAAATAAAAACTCTACATTTCCTTGGCATTTAGAGGAAAACAACCCTTAAAACACTTCATTTATAATCTTGCCACTTTCAAAATGGAGACTAATTGTGATCAAAATAGAGTGATTGTGTTACCAAAACGAGGGTAAGGTTAGTTTTCTCGACTTCATGAAGGCGATGCAAGTTTTCTCTAGTTTGTTATTGGTATAGGAGAGTTGTGATGGTTGATTTCACTATGCATGAAGGTAAATTTACCTCGAGAAGAATGTGTTCAAGCTTCTGAGAAGGGCATGTTCGACTAGTGGAGAAGTGTGTGTTTGGGCTTGTACGAGATAAAAAAGCTTCAAGGGAAAATATGCTTGCTTCATGGTTGATCTTACATAGCAATCATGCTTCCAATTGAATCAAATTTCTTAGGTCAATTCTAAGATTTAGCACATTTTTGTTTACGAAAGGTTATGGGATTTTGGTAACAAACAATTGTTGCATTTATGAAAAAAATAGCACTACATACCATACCTAAATACTTGGGATTTGGGGGGCAATCACATTGCATGATTGGATAATTTGATTGCAATCATGTTGATTCCCCCACACATACACCACACCCACCCTTCAATCATACACCTTGTCAAAGCCATTGTTCTTATCAACTCAATTTATACATTGTAATAAACAACATTAATCTGATTGCAATCATGTTGACTCTTTCACACATACACCACACCCACCCTTCAATCACACACCTTGTCAAAGTCATTATTCTTATCAACTCAATTTAGACACTACAATAAGCAATGTTCTAGTTAAGACTGCATGGGGATACCCAATCTAGGAATTTTCCTCATTTCATTGAAGACTGTCAAGGCTAACACCAAGAAATTAAGAATGCTATCTCTCTTTCAGTGGTAAACTTATTGTTAGCAATTGATTTCTATCTCTACCAAATAAAACATTTGTTCTAGAAGTGAATATTTCCTTCTGTCTAGTTCATGGATCCCTTCTAATCACAGTTGCTAGTATATTTTTGTCCAATGAACATTGTTATCTTTTTCTAATCAATAAATTCATTTTATTTGTGAGTTTACTCAAAATCCAATAAATATGCATATGTAGGCAGAACATTAACCACGATGATTAACTTGGGTTTTATGCCCAACACAACTTGCATTTCATCAAAGAATGCAAAGGCTTCACGAGGGAATCCAATATGTAAATAGTCAGCAAGGACTGCATTCCATGACCCAACTTCATTGCATTGAAATACAATTCTTATTGCATAACCATGGATCTACTTACCTTTTTCTAGAGCCAATAAATTTGCACATGTAGGAAAAACACTAACCAGGGTGACTGAATTGGGTTTTATGCTTGGGAATTACATATTGTCGAAGAATGCCAAGACTTCTTAGGGACCTAGTGTCAACCAACATCTTGTTTAAGCAATGATTGCATTCCATGACCAACATCTTGTTTACATGCTCTTTAAACAAGATGTGGCCAATGTTAACATGCCCATGTTTGGTGTACATGTATACAAATGGAATGCCCATGAAAACATCATATTCAAATGCACTTCATCCCAACCAACAATGATTGCATTCCATGACCCAACTTCATTAGATTCAAATCCAAATCTTATTGCATAGCCATGGATATGCATACCTTGTCCTAGAGCCAACAAATATGCACATATAGCCAAAACCCTAACCACGGTGATTAAGTTGGGTTTTATACCCAAGAATTGAATTTTGTTGAAGAATGCCAAAGCTTCACGGGGACCCAAAATCTCATTTATGTATTCTTTTAAGCAATTTGTGGCCAATGCTAGCATCCCCACATTTAGCATATATGTCTACAAATGTAATGTCCATGACAACATCGTATTCAAATACACTTATGTTAACCATCAAAACCCAACTCAAGACAAAGAACCATGCACACATTGGAGCCAACATTGGAGATGTAGATAATACCCTAGTTGTGTCGAGCATAAAAAGAATCACTTATGTGCACTAGGGTTCAACAAAATTACTCGTTGAACCACAAAATAAGATTTATCAAAAGAATTTTACCACCCATAGGTTGAACAATTACATATCAAACTTTGTGCAAATTAAATATATTAGATCATTTAGAGTCTTGAAGATCCAAGGAATGTCTTCTTCTTGTTCATCCTTTGGAATGATAACTCCTTGTAGGGATAGGTTCCTAACTATGGCTCTTCTAAACACAGTTATAGGTTTTCCTTCAAATTCACTACTTCCTTTAGTGTATGTTGATCAAACACGTCTTTCATTTGGCCTGATGTTGTTGCATCTTTGTTGCTAATGAATTCTTCAAAAAAAATAATTTGTTGCTTTCTTGTCTAGGAATCTCTACAAATTGAGTGTTGTCTCTTTCCAAAGTTCTCTAAACTTCTAAAGATATTTCAACACTACTCGGTGAAAGGTACTTTTCAAAATTGTTTGCCCTAATTTGTATGCCTCCATTCAAGGCTTGATTAAGAATGTAGCCTTAAAAAGACTATGTAAATGTCTTTCTTGTATTCTTCAAATAAAGGCTCCATCTTTGGGAGCATTGCATGAATTAATATTTTCCAAGCCTCTAAATCCCCCTTCATTTTGAGCACACTGCAATTATTCATGTGAAAGGGTGATCTAAACAACTTAAATTATTGACCAAGGTTAATGCCCTATAATAGGATGAACATGAAACTTTACCAACAAGGATTGATTTGTCTTGTGTAATAATCTTGTTGACCAATCCTGACATTTATGAATTCCATGGGCCTTTAATTTCAACATTGCTTCCAAGATAAAACCAGGACAAGTTGGGTTTTATGCCCTAGCAACTTGCATTTCATCGAGGAATGTCAAGGCTTCATCAGGGAGACCAATCTATAAATAGCCAACAATGAGTGCATTATATGACCCAACTTCATATATATTCAAACACAATTCTTATTGCATAACCATGGATATGCTTACCTTGTTCTTGAACCATTAAATTTGCACATGTAGGTAAAACATTAACCATAGTGAGTGATTAAGTTGGATTTTGTGTTGTGGGATTGCATTCATTAAACAATGTCAAGGATTTGTGGGGACCCAACATCTCCCAACAACTCATTTAGGCATTGGTTGCATTCCATGAACCAACCTCTCACTTACACATTCTTTTAAACAATCTATGGTTGATGCTACCATCCCATAGTGATAAACTAGGTATGGTAGTATGATGTCTTGATCTTGGCATAATTGCATTTAGTGTTGCTTCCATATTGCTTGAGTGTGATGCTTTGTTGTTGCTATAATTGCATTTGGTGTGCAGTACAAGTTGAAATATGGTATATTTTATGTTTATGCTTATTGTAACATTGTAGTCTTGTAGAAAGCAAGATTGTAATAATGCAATGAACTCCTTTCATGATTGGTCATGTATGTTGATGATTGCATGTAACACTTGATACATCATACTTGATTTTTTACTCTTAGGTCCCAATTCCACTGTGTAATGTACTTAACCCCAAAAATACTACACAATCTCATAAAATGTAGAGCAAAACCAAAGAACACAAGAGAAAATAGATAAACCTTAAGAAATATCTATTGATAATCAAAAATAAAGAGCTATGTTCACTTGCTTCTTCTAGGGGGAAACCTCCTAGAACAAAGCTCTAATTACAATAACAATTCATGACCAAACATTACATAACCCTCTACTCAATATATATCTATCAAGAGAGAATCTTAACTACATATGGGCCCACTTATAATGAGGGCCTACTAACTAATTTCGGCTTTATTAATAAAGAGGACCCTCCTTACAATGAATAACTATTAATTAACTATTTAATGGGCCTTAATTAAGGAAGGTGGAATCATACATTAATAAAGTATCTAAGTAAGGGGGTCAAGGTAGGATCTAACAAGCTCTCCCCCTTTGAAAGCAACATTGTCCTCAAGGATGAAGGTGAGGAAATCATTGTAGAATCATTGCCAATTACCATGTGACATATTTTGGTTACATATATTTCCACTGGATCAATACTTCCCTAATCATGCATTGGTGCAACTCAGACTCTCTGGTATCTAATACTGCTTCTGGCTAGAGCCAAATGGAACCTTCTTCATCAAGTTCTGGTAGGTTGGTATGCACTTTGCAATTTTATCCCACAACTTTCTTCAAATATGACACGTGAGAGACTGGATGAATCTTGGAGTGAGCTGGTAGAGCTAGCTTGTAGGTGACCTGAACAATGTGTTGTATGATTTGATAGGGACAATAGAACTTAGGAGTTAGCTTATGGTGAACTTTATCTTGGTGTGATGTCTATTTATAAGGTTGTAAGTGAAGAAACACTTGATCCACTTCGACAAAAGTACATTTGAATATATGTTGATCAACTTGTTGTTTCATTTGATTTTGCGCCATAACCAAGTTGTCGTCGAGGACACAGATAATGGCTTCTTTGGTGTGAAGCGTTCTATATATTGCATGAAGCTTGGAGGTTCCTAGTAGATAGGATGCCATTGACAAGGGTTTTGGGCCATGAATTGCTTCATATGGTGTCAATTTGGTAGCTTCATGGTAAGTGGTATTGTACCACCATTCAACAAGGGGAAGCCATTGTGCCCATTGGTGTGTTTTTTTGGAAGAAAAGCATCTCAAATAGGTTTATAAGCACTTGTTGACCACTTCTATTTGACCATCAGTTTGAGGATAATATGCAATGCTCATAGTCAACTGTGTAGCTTGAAGTTTAAACAACTCTTGCCAATTGCTGGTGAATGTGGGGTCATAATCTAAGACAATGAAAGTGAGCATACCATGTAGATTGAATATGCGATCCATGAAGGTCCGAGCAACTAAGGAAAGAGTGAAAGGATGAGCTAGGGCACAAAAATGAGCAACTTTTGAAAGATGATCAACAACCACCATGATGACTGATTTGTTGCCCACTTTTGGAAGTCCCGTGATAAAATCCATTGAAATGTTTATGCAAATATGTGTTGGGATTGGTAGTGGATGAAATGCCCCTAGTATCTTCACCATCTCTCCCTTGTATCGCTGACAGATGTCATAGGATGCTATGAAATCCTAGATATATGTTTTCATGCCTTTCTAGAAGAATGAATGCTTAGTTCATTCATATGTTTTATGAAAACCAGAGTGACTTGTTATTGATGATGAATGTAGCTCCTCCAAGACTCATTGTTTTAGGCTCGAGTATTTTTCCAAATCAATGTGCCCTTTATACTACAATGTATCTTGTTTCCATGTATATCTTTTAGGTGGGTAGGGATATGCCTGAAGCCATTGGATGAGTTGCCTTAAAGTGTTATTTGCTAGCCATTCCCTATGGGATTTTTCTTTCATCCTAGACTTGGTAATGATAAGTCAAGGAGTGACCCATCTTCATCAAATTGTTTGGATAAAGCATTAGGCACAAAATTCTCTTTACCTTTCTTATATATGATCTCATAATCACGCCCCAACATCTCAATGACACGTTTATGTTGCTCTGGTGCACACAACCATTGTTCAAGCAAGTACTTTAGACTATAATGGTCAATATTGATCTGTATGAGATATGGCGTCCAAGTCTCCACTACATGAAGGATAGCCATCATTTCCTTCCATCATTTGTTTCTCATATGTGGATTTTCCCAAATCGCGGTCACAAATTTTTTATTCATGAATGCAAAGGGGTGTCCTTCTTGCATCAATATTCTTGCAAGACATCTACTTGAGGCATCACATTCCAAGACAAAAGTCTTGTTAAATTTAGGCATTGTTAATATTGGAGTAGTGCACATGGAATCCTTTAAAGCAACAAAGGCTTGTGCTACTACACCATTATGGACAAAGACATTCTTTTTAAGGAGTAAAGTCAAGGGAGTTGCAATTTTTCCACAAATTTTCACAAATTTCCTGTAGTAGCCTCTAAGTATGAAGAATCCCCTCGAGCTCTTCATTGTTGTAGGATGAGGCTAATCTTATATAGCCGCCACTTTCTTGGGACCAAATTTCACTCCCTCCTGACTTACATTGTGACCCAAATATTCAACCTCAAGATCCCCAAAAGCAAATTTGGAGCACTTCATGAATAATTGGGTGTCTCTTAGGAGTTTCAAGGACTTATCAACATGCTCTATGTGTGATTCTCATGATTTAGTGTAGATCAAAACATCATTGAATAAGACTAGCACAAAATTGCGTAGGAAGGGTTTGAAAATCTTGTTGACAAGGCTCTGGAAAGTGGATGGAAAATCTTATTCACAAGGCTCTGGAAAGTGGGCTAGAATCTAACCTTTATGAACTCCACCACCTACACCCAGTCCTATAAGTTCGCGTAGTGTGTTTCCCACCAGCGCATAGGTGTCCCTCGGACTACTGCATCCATGGTTTGTACCCTTTTATCCTTCAGAACCACTTTCTCCATTTGTGTTAAGAAGATATCCACAAGGCCTGTTCCATTAAATCTCGGTGCATCACATAATTCAAAACCAATCCAATGTACTACTTTTGTAACCCATGCACATCTCATGGTAGAGACTTCATATAACTTGTTATGCCATCTCTCCATGGTGTTTTCTGAATCAATGTCATATGCCTTCACTCTCCTCCAACCCAACTCCACATCTTCTATGGGATCGATGTAATCCTCTCTGCGCCTGGTGATTTGGTAGATGTTTTCAATAATGGAGTTTTGTGCATCCTCATTTATAGGCTCATTGTATTTGTCACCTTCATTTGGATCTAATGGTGTGATCATGTACATAGTGCATGTCTCAAACTATATCTTCCCTTTATTCAAATTCAACATGGCATTGTTGTCGAATGCCCGACCAATATCAAGTAATGCAGGGTATGGATCTGAGTCATCCATGATCTTGATTACCTCAAAATCTTCCTGAATCTTCATTCTTTCAATGTTTACTTCAAATTGTTCCAATCGGTCTATAGGATATATTTGGTATTAATTAGCCAGCTTATGTTGAATGGGGAACCATACCAAGCTTGGTCTACCCATAAACTCCCATGACTTCTTTGGGAGGATCTTCACATCGGATCCTAGATCCAACATGACTCCATTCATCTCATAACTTTTGAGTTCAATGATCATCTTGAACTCTCTTCATGTGCACTCATGCTTACTGATCTGGCACACATCCCTTTCTAGTAGAGGGGAGGATATAGATACAGTTGTTCCTTCTTCTCCGATACAATTTGTTAACATGCGTGTCAACTTTCTAGCAGCATCAAGGTCACTTATCAACTTCAAACAATAGTGCAAGAAGTTACTTACTTGTTCTTCTACTTGTTCCTCATGACCAATGTCATGCAATACTTCTTCTCACGTCATGCAATTGAGCTCTTCATGCACATGCTCCTCTATTTCCTTTTGATCATCCTATCATGCTTCTTCCTACCTACGGGCTTCTTCCAACAACCTCTACATCATCTGTTGTATCTCTTTGCGCGCACGAGCTTCCTCCAAATACTTTTGTGTGCTGTGATGTAATTCTTCGTAGGCTCAAGCTTCCTCTAGAGATCTTTGGTTGGTGTGTTTTCCTTCCTCACGTACTCAAGTTTCCTCTATTAGCGTTTGCATCGTGCACTACAACTCTTCACGTGCTCTTTCCTCTTCTAGATCTCTTTGCGCATCGCGAAAAAACTACTTCTGTTGTGCAACGTCGAACTTAGGAGGGTCTTGCACCACTTTTCTAATATTCCCTTCCTTTCTCTGGCCTGAGCTTTCTCCACGCTCTAATTCCATTATTGTTTTAGTTCCACCTTGGGTTATTACCCACACATCAACTTCCTCCTCCTTCTTTTGGTTCTCCCATAGCTCTGCAGTTACCATGTTATAGTGTGCCTTCTTCTCTTCCTACTTCTTCAACAAGCCAGGACGGTTCTTCGTGGCATGCTCGATGTTATAGCAACACCCATAGAGAGTGTTAGAAATAATAGGTGTGCTCGTTTAACCATAGACAATATAGCAATATTGTCACCCAACCATAAGTCGAAGCCACCCTGAGCACCTTAAACTTGACAGAGAATAATTCCGGAAGCAAACCGTAGGCTTAATAGCCAATCAAGGTAGCGTATCACTCTCCAAAGTTAGCATACCAAGTAGAAATTCCAAACCATAACCAAGAGAGAGTCCAAGACTAAAACTGAAAATACAAGTTGCAATAGTTGCACCTGTAGCTACTATCCAGACTTGTGCACAACTAAATTTCTACAGTTGCGAGCTATGTGTGTCCAAATGAGCTCTCGCATCCTGTATTTATACTACTCCTCCTTAGCTGTCTGGGCCGACTTCTCATTATGGAGGCTAAAAACTCAATATTAAATATTTCCTTTAGCCAACTTGTCTTCTAGGGTTATGTCCAATGCTTTAGGGTTTCTTCTTACTTCCCATAATATTCTATCATTGTCAGGGTTACACATGGAGGTTAATACCTCCCGCAACTACCATAATATGAACACTCCCTCTTAGCTAGGGAGGTATTGAAGGCAATGGTCTTGACAACAAACATACCATTCAACCGGTAGCATCATCATAGCCATACAGGCTATCTCATGATTAGATCATGAGCACCATCATCACTATCAGTATCATCTCTCAAAGCCATACTCCATATGAGTAATCATGCATGATGTTGAATAAGTCACTCACTCCACAGAGTGATACAAGAACCATTCTTCTAATTTGGACATATGTCCTAACAAAATAACTATTCCAACATATGTTGGAAGCCACGCCATGGGCTACAAGGACTATTCTTCTAATCCAGACATACATCCTAGAAGAATAAATGTCCTAGACCATTTTTTGTTTGGAGCATGTCTGTCCACCAACACATTGACTATCCATCTAGTTGACAATCATTTTCAACATTACTGAGAGTCAAAATAATGTCATTCAATAGAACACAAATGTGTCTATCCATAGTAGTACACAACTACTATCTAGTGGTACACAACCACACCAAGTAGTACATGGCTACACACAGCCACAACCAATGGAACACATCCACCACAATAACATACATCTATTGTCCAAAGACATACAGTCTCCATAGCAGTCATATCATCTAATATCAACCTGCATAAAACAATATCATGATATAAACTAAGTCATCTGGGCCATTCTTCCACTCACATCTGTGAGATCTGGAAGAGCATCTACCCTCAAAATGTAAAACATCAGCCATGGGCTATCTACATTATTCTTCTCAAGCATAGAAGAATAATTGTCTCTAATTTATGAGCCTGGACCATTCACCTAACTGGGCCATTCCTCCGACACTAGTCACAATGCAACATAGAGAGAATGAGTTTGCCCTAGGGAATGTTTGTCCTTGATTGTTGAACTTGGACCATTCCTCCGACACTAATAAGAGTGCAACCTGGATAGAATGAGTCTGCCCCAGGGAATGACTATCTGGACCATTTCCTAATGGAAATGACTGTCCAACACCAACCTCCAAAGCAAACCATTATTCGAAATTGCTCACAACTGTGAACTTCGAAAGAATGACTGTTCGGCTAGGTGGACCATTCTACTTGACCACTACTAAGAGTGACTTCCAAGAAGCATGACTGTCCTAGACCATTCCCCCACACTGGCCACAAGGGGAATCCTTGTCTAGGGTACATCAACAATCTATCGAACCATTTTCATTACGAAAATGACTATCCAATCTGGACCATTTTTCGAACTGGAAAATGCATGTTCGTCATAAATCTCAAACCACTTTTCGAACTGGAAAGGAACTGCTTATCCTGGACCATTTTTCAAACTGAAAAATGACTGTCCATAAATGAATAACACATCGGTGCTCCCTCCCAACCTGGGAGTAATCTTTTCTTTTTTCAATAAGGAAGTCATCTCCACGAGCCCCAACTTGTATCTTAAGTACACAAACTTTTTCATCTTGGACAGAGGATTTACCAAAATATATGCTATCTACTCATCTGTGGAGATATATTGGAGAACCGCTTCTCTTTCCTGGACTTCATCATGGAGAATGTAATGCTTGATCTCAATGTACTTCGGTCTTTCATGGAACATTGGTTTTCTCTTAAGGCTTCATCTAGCTCTGATCATTACAATATATCATGGTCGAATTCAACACTTTTGTTTCTTGCTAGCTCACTACATTGTGGCAAGGCTCAAACTGAAACATATTCAAGTAGCACTTCTTTTGTCATCATGAGAGTTTGCCATGGATTAACAATCCATCATCCTTGACTTATGAGTAACTATTATAATACACTATCTCTGTCATAGAAAGTTTCCATCACGCTTCTGTTGTATATGAGATACTCTGCATCAAGTCGTTTGAATCCATACAAGGTCTTCTTATACATGGATCTCTTTCTGGTATAAGCTTCTTTCTTACTTGCTTTATTGGGAAGAACAATTTTTTACATGTAAATTTTAATCCATGGGTACTACAAGAATCTGGAACAAGTTGTTGTCATAGTCTTCTCCCTCCTTCTGGAAGAACCTCTAAATCTTGCAATGCTTCCATTCATAAGTCTTTTCCACATTGTTCTTTATCATAACTTCCATTTATTCTGTTTGATTGCTTCTTAGTGAGTTCAAACCAAGCTGGTAGTCTTTTGTGATTCTCGGTATAATAACTAGTTGTTCTGGCTTTTCCTTTCTTTCTTGGAATCTTCATGTTCTTCCTGATCTTTCTCTTTAGCTCTTGGATCCATGGAGTCTTCTATAGATTCCATGCCTTGAAGATTCCAACTTCTTCCTTTCATCATAGGATCATGGATGTAGATGGACAACCAAGGATACTTTAAGGGTTCTTTTCGAAGAAGACTTCTTCTAAAGTCAAATTGAACATGTGTTTCTTTTCATGGCTGCTACTTTCAATGGGAACATGGATATATACTTCATAATCCTTAATGGATCATATTATTTAAGATTAGCTCCATGTTAATCCTTTCTTCAAGCATGAATGCATGCTTTTCTTTTGAAATTTTGTAATCATCTCCCTCCATCTAAGATAGTCCACGCTTATGTCTGCATTCTTATTGCCTTCTGCAAGGTGTCACAAGTCTTTTTCTAATTTCCTTTGTTTTGACTTCTTCTGGGTCTCTTCAGGTTTGATTATGATTTCAGCTTACCTAACAGTTGTTACTTATATAATAGCTTCCATAGGAATTGTTACCAAAGATTGTCAACATACTTCATCTTTTCATGTGTATTGCTTGACTTGTAGTCATCATAATAACAATCCTTATCCTTTTATTCTTCCATAGGTATTGCTTCCCTTGAACATATTTTCTTCTAAGAAATAGATATACATGATATGTACAAGAACTATGTAAACATGATATATACAAGAGCTTTAAAGAATATTGTTACCTTGACTTATAAGAAGAAGTTTGTTTTATCTTGCTTGACTTTCTTTGAGGGTTCCCTTTCTTCGACAACTGTTGCTTCGTCTGTTTCCTTCCTTTTCTTTAACTCATGACAATGGTTCCTGTAGCGACCATATTTTCGACAATTGAAGCATTGTATCTTTGACATATCCTTTTTTTTATTTGCTTTCTTCCTTGAGCCAAACTTCTTCTTATTCCTAAAATTCTTGAACTTTGCTATGAAAGCTTGATCATCGTATTTCTTTTGGGATTTCTCTTTTGCGTTAATCCTTGATTCTTCTTGTGCACAACATGTCCAATTTTTTTTCAAATGCAGGATACTCCTTTCTTGTGTTCATGCTTGCAACAAATGCATCCCATGTCTTGGGAAGACCATTGAGTACTATATTTACCAATTCCTTCTCTGAAATGATTTCTTCAATGGCTTGTAGTTGATATCTTAACTGAGAGATTCTCGCAAGGTATGATGTTATGTTGTCATCATCATTCATTTTCATGTCATAGAGCTCATTCTTCAAACTCATTACTTGTTCGATGTTTCTTACTGAGAAGAGGTTAGTTAGGGCATCGTACATCTTCTTAGATGAGTCAAGATGAGAGATGTAGGGTATCAAGTGGTATTTTACAGAGTCCACTATGATACTCATGGCATTGATGTCATTGTCTTTGAACTTCTCCATAGCTGCAACATTCAGAGGTTCCTTCTCTTTTCCTTCTTCAAACTGTGGTTCCACGATCTTTCCTTTCAAGATATCCAACACTTTATTCTTGGCAAGGATGAGATAAATCCTTGTCTTCCATGCTCTGAAGTTAGCAGGCCCTTCTAACTTGTTTTCTGACTTCATAGAGTAGGTCATGACTGCTTTGATTTGGTCAACCTTTGACTTTAACCAAAAACTCAAACTTGATGTCTTAACTTTCCAAGAGTACCAGGAGGTGCGCTAGGTTAGGGCGCACTAGGCTATCCAGAAATTTGGTCAATCTCTTCACTTAAGGTGCCTCAACAAGATGGGTAGGGTTTCATTGTTGCAACAAAAACTTTGACTGCAACTGCAACTATAGCTGAGCAAATCCTCCCAATATATCTTCTAGTGGTTAGACTGCCCGAAGACAGTGTGGGCCCATAACCTGTTAGAAATAATAGGTGCTCGTTTAACCATAGACAATATAGAAATATTGTCACCGAACCATAGGTTGAAGCCACCACCGAGCACCTTAACCTTGACAGAGAATAATTCCGGAAGCAAATCCTAGGATTAATAGCCAATCAAGGTAGTGTATCACTCTCCAGAGTTAGCATACCAAGCAGAAAGTCCAAACCATAACCAAGAGAGAGTCCCAGACTGAAACCCAAAATACAAGTTGCAGTAGTTGCATCTGCAACTACTCTCCAAACTTGCGCACAACTAAATTTTTGTAGTTGTGAGTTGTGTGTGTCCAAATGAGCTCTGGCATCCTGTATTTATATTGCTCCTCCTTAGTTGTCAGGGTCGACTTCTCATTCTGGAGGCTAAAAACTCAATATTAAATATTTCCTTTAGCCGACTTGTCTTCTAGGGTTATGTCCAATGCTTTAGGGTTTCTTCTTACTTCCCAGAATATTCTATTATTGTTAGGGTTACACGTGGAGGTTAATACCTCCCGCAACTACCATAATATCAACAGAGGGTGCGTGGTTTGGTACAAAATCTTGAAACATGGCCTATCTCACCACTATTGAACAAGTGGGTGGTCTTCCTCCACCTTCACGATATCCTCATCCTCGGTCGCGCCCATATCCACCTCTAGGACCTCCTCGGTATCCTCCTCTCTCAACGCCTCGGTTGTCACCACCTTTCTGCTCTTCCTGAACCTGGAATGCATCATGAGTGTGGTCCTGCATCAACTAAAGTGATAGACAATTGTTCACATCATGCCCCATGGATTTGTAGAACTCATAAAACAGAGTATGGTGAGTCTTTTGGTATTTCTCTAAGGTGTGGCAGCCGAGAGGGATATGTTCCCACTACCTGCAAATCTCACCCCACCCAATCTGAGGCCCAATAGGAAATGGATTCAACACACACGTCGCCAAATAATTTCCCAATTTGGGACATTCATCCCTGTGATGTCCTTTGCACTGACATGTGGTGCACTACACATGCTCGCGCACTATCTTCGCCTTTGCCATATCTTGCAATTGCATTGTCAGGTTTGCAAGTTGGGATTGCACTTGCACCAATATTGTTGATGTCTCCCCACCTCCTGGCATGGCTTCCAGGCGCATCACAATCTCCACCATCTCTGCCTGAGTAGTAACCTTCTGCTAGGTGAGTGGAACTTAGATATGGGGAAGCAATTGTAACAAACATAAATATATAAAACATATAGATATAAATAAATAATCATTAAATAATAATAATTAATAGATCATAATGAAAAGACATGTCTTATCCAAAAGACATGTCTATTAATGAAATGACACCCATGAGTGGATATATATGGCCCTAATTGTCATTGTAATCAATCATCTCATATCTCATTCTTATACATATTACTCAAGATAATATTATTTCATCCTAAATGGATTACCTTATTCTATCCTATTTAAATTGGATATTCTTATAATTGTCAAACAAGTTTGTTTGTCAGTGTGGTATCAGAGCCTCGTCATTGATCCTGGCCATTGACCACACTTATTCAAACTTTGTCTAATCTAGCTTTTGATCAAAATCCTATTTCTCGGAATTTCCCTTTGGTATTTTGGTCATTGACCATAATCAAGACTTTGGCCATTACAAATTCAGAATTTTTGTGAATATATATGTATGTCTACTCTAGTACAAAAAAAATTAGAGAGAAAGTTGGAGAAGACAGATTGAAGCCAAATATTTACAAGCCTATTGTTCGACAAAGATCAACGTAAGTATATATATATATCCGTTGCCAGTACCCTTTGAATCATCCAAAATGCACCATGAATCAGTAAAAATCTAGCTGCTATTTTATTTAGCCACCATTTGAAGCGAGAGTAAGGCGGGTGTTATAATTATGTCCGGGAAGTCGTGAGAATTTTTGTCAGAGTAAGTTGCCGCTTCAAATAACTTCATCTCTGTCCCATAGGCTATCTTTAGCCTCGTGGACGTTAAAAATACTTTCTTTCTTTCTTTCTCTTTTCCAAAATTGCCCAACCTTTGCCACCATAGATCAAACCGTGAATCACATTCGTGTCGCCCTTGTTGTCACCGGGATCTCAATTATTAATTCGTGGAAGTTTAATCGAAAAGGTTGTGAAGAATCAATCATACACGTGAATTAACCACAATTATTGCATAAGAAATATGGTAGTCTAAGCGTCACGCCTTTACACAAAGTGACAATTATATCCCAAAATCCACAAAGTGACAATTATATCACAAAATCCAATATAGGAAGGTCATAAAAACAAGTGGAAAAAAGAAAGAAAGACGTGAAGGTATTTAAAATCGAAGAATATTTTTAAATAAAATGAAAAAGTATTAAAAATGTGTTTTTTTAAAGATTATAAAAATTCAAATATTTTTTTTTATTAAAGTCATATATATATATATATAAAAAGATACAAGTGGTTGTAAGATAAAGAAGAAGAAAAGTTACCATCCTTGAAACGAAAGCATGAGTAGGTTTGATGGTTAAGAACATGTGTTTCCTCTTAAGAGGTCACACATTCAAATCTAGAGGGGGGTAGGGTTGTATACCTCTGTAGATTTTACCAGTCAAATCGTTGGGCGGAGAGAGTCTCATACACCAATTTAGTGTTTGGCTTGGCCGTGACCTTAAAATTAGATTATTACTATTATTATTACTATATTAAATTTGAAAAAAAGAAAGGGTAATAGGGTATTAAAACATTGAATCAGAGTAAGTTTTAAAGTAAAAATGGTTATAAAAATAATTCTCATGAAAAAAAAAGTAGTCATTGAAGAGTTTTTAATATAAAATGTTTAAATATAAGCATATCAAGTGTATATAGGCTTTACAATTAAGAATAAAATATCACAAAATTCTAACGAAAAAACAAAATGGATTCAAGTAATATGAAGGAAGAAAGATTTACTTATGAAAGTTGTTCAATTTTATGTTACGAGTTTTCAATATTAAAGGGAGGTTTTCAAGAAAGAAAGGTTAACATCGTTATCAACTTGGACCATAATGCAAATTACATGAATATTGACTTGGAGAACCAATTATTAATTCCAGAGCCAAACATAATTGGAAAGGAAGATTATTTTCGAATTAAGGAGTTACAAGTGATGATTGATAGATATGAGTATATATCTCAATTCTACGTTGCAACTATGTATAAAGAAGAAATTGACATTGTCATCGGGTTACCCTAGTTTAAAAATCTAGGTACCTTAATCTTAAACACGGAGAAAAAGTTTGTGACATTTCCATACAAGGAGAAGATGATAACATTACAAGACACTACATCGGAGCCAAATTCAATAACACCATACGACTTTAACGATATCTAAGAAGTAATACTTCAAGAAAATAAAAAAGCTATGCAAAATATGCAAAAGGAATTTGACGAAGTTATCACGGATAAAAATGAAGAAATTTCTCACTTAAAGGACCACGGTCAAAAACTACTTACATAGATCAAGAAGTCAAACGATAGGAGACTGTTCAAAAGTTGTAACAAGAAAATCAAGATCCCGAGAAGAATTTATCAGAAAAAATAAAATAAAAATAAAATAAAAAATAAAAAATCTCGTTTGAAGAACCTTTCAATGGTTGCTAGAACAAATCAGAAAGTTGAAAGAAGAAAAACTTGAAGATCTAGACATTAAAGATATCGACAGATTAGATAATGAAGAAAATTTGCATTTAAAAAATCATAATCAAAATCTGTTTACGCAAATTAAAAAGCCTAAGAATGATAAGAAGTTGTTGGAAAACAAGTTGGAACAAATCCAGAAGGAGGCATCAAAGTCCTCAGGAGTAAAAATCCAAGTTGTGAAAAAAAGAACAATTACAGACCCAATCCACGTCATCGCGCAAGATGCTGCAAAATCAACTGAAAAAAAGACAACGTCAGATGTTGGAGTACAAACGATGGAAGCTCCAGGTATACTTACTAATTGAAATTCAGACATTAACAAAGCAACATTGGTGCATGAAGAAAATCATATATCAAACTTAAACGAAGAAAACGCCATAAGTATGATAAGGAAAAATCATGTTATAATAAATTCTTACCGACATCCAAATCCTACAAGCAGATATCTTAACCAATCAAAATATCAATGTCATTCAGGACAAGAACGACTAACTTATCATCTAAAAAATATTGATACCAATGCAATTCAGTCTCATGATAACCATTCATCGTGGAAGAGCAATGTTCCACAACATATTGAATTAAGATGGTCTTATCCTTTCACAATTTGATAGTTTTGTTCAACTCTTTTCCATTCATATCGTCTCGTATCGTCAATCTCGACCACACCAAAAACAGAGAATCATGCGAAGACATTGCGAGCTAGAACGAAGATGTAAGCCTCTCCATAAACATGTTTTGAGGACAAAGCATTTCTAAAGGGGAAGGTTATGTACTGAACACACACACACACACATATATATAATCATTAAATAATAATAATTGATACATCATAATGAAAATACATGTCTATTGATAAAAGGGAAGCATTGCATGGGTATATATGGCCCTCGTTGTCATTGTCATCAATCATTTCATATGTCATTCTTATACATTTTACTCAATATAATAGTATTTCATCCTAAATGGGTTACCTTATTCTATCCTACTTAAATTGGATATTCTTATAATTATCAAACAAGTTTGTTTGTTACAATAGTCCTATGATGAACCATTCCTTGTGTTGAACATCTTGGATCTGAAAGGTCAGACTATCTAAAAATATCTTGAACCATTGGTCATAGTCCCACACAATCTCTCCCATTTGCTGCTTGATCTCCTTAATTTCAATAATGCACTATGATTCTGACTTAGGCTTCTGAATCTCCCTAAGCAGATCTCTCTTAATTTTTGTTAGGGACCTCATTTGTCTCTTTAGCAGAGTTGCTTGTACTTCATGTACCACATCCAAGCTCTGTCTCTGAAAGTGGTCTCCAACTACGCAATATTCGATGCTTCATTTGTGATCCTCTTCATAGACCATATAGCCTCACACTTGAACCAATACTTGTATACATCCTCCTTACCTATCCCATGGAACATGAGTAGCCTCAAAACTGTATCTTGATTCGCCATCCTCAATCTAGGATTGTGTCCTCCCGATTGAATGCTATTTGTCGGTGATCTTGGTACTAATACTCTTCCTTAAAAAATATTGTTGAATTGATCTTCTTCTTCACTCGTATCTACTCTAGGTTCTTCCACTACCCCGTCTTCTTCTACTCATATTGTCGTGATGTTATTTATTCTTGGTTACAAATGCGCAAGGGGGGTGGTTCAAAGAGGGGACACCTCCATATTCTCTCATCATTTCTTATGAGGGAACCCAAAGAGTTTCCTACCTGCAGCCACACAAGACCATCCACTATAGTTAAAGCCTCTTCCCCTCCTCATAAGGGTTCTTCACCATCCTCAACTACTTCAACACCTCTATTGTGCACCTCATATTCCTCTGAGGTTGCGACATCTCTCAACAACCAAGGGGGCCGGACTTTGTCTTCATTGAATCTACTACCACTGCTTTTGATAACTTCATTAGATACCCTGCACTTAATGTCACGACTCTTTCAATGGCCTATCTTCATCATTACTTCTCTCTTGCACAACAGTCTCTCTCGCACTTCCTCCTGGTGCAATTTCCTTCCTCTTCATTCTGGGTCTGACCCCTTGCTACCTTCTTTCCACTACTTTGTTATGCTTTCCTCTTTATCTCAACTCTTCTTGCGTATCTTTCAACTCTTTCTCTCCTCTGCTCTTATGGGTCCATTCTTTCCTTACCTCGTCTCAACATCTTCTAGATCCTCTCAGTGAATCCATCTCCTCTCTCTCTTTTCCCCCCTCTTTTCATCCCCACCTCTTAAATGCTAGGGGGTTTACTTAGCCATCCTATCTAGCTCCATGCACATCAATCCTTTCTCAATGAATAACATCTTGATCCACAACAAGATTTCTTCTAACATTCTTCTAACATTTTTAGTCTCGCTTAAAGAATCATTGCATTCTACAACGAACTCAATAATGTACCCTTCCTTCTCTCGAACAAACGAAAAATTGATTGCTTGAGCCCATTTGTTATCCAACGCCTTCAATCTCTCGACTGTAGTTTGGGCCCAGACCGATGGTTCTTGGGGTCTCAAAGCAGTGTTAGTGGTGGTTTTCCTCTTCAACTATTCATATTGCAAACATGGAAACTCAACAAATAAAACCTCATGCAAATCAATGTAGATATACCTCTCATTCCAATGTTCAACGTTGGTTATTAGACCCTTGGTCTCTCATCGTGCAAACTCATCTTCCTTCGCAGATAACCGGTCTTGTATTTCCTTTGGAGATGGATTCCACCTCATTCTCTCCCTTCATCGTGCAAGAAAAAACCTTTAGGTCTCGACAACGAAACCATTTATTGTCTCACTTATGTGCATCCTTTCTAACATTGGGGGGTTGATGACCCATGGTTCATCCAGAGTTGACCAACAAAACCCCAAGGTGTTGACATATCAATCTTTAGTCAAGGATCGAAGAATATCTCACTAGAGACGCCATGAGAATCATAGAGACCATCTGGTCTTGTGTCGGATATGAAGGAATAAAGCATACAAGGAAGCCATTCATGCTAACTTTCATACATTCAATTATGCTCCATTAATATACTAACCACAAAAACCATTAACACACTTATCCATTGAACTCATAATAGACGTAACAATGGACATAGAGAACTTCAACCTTATATTATTTCCCTTAAATAGTAGAATGAATACATTAAAAGATCCATATTGCAAGATGAATAGCGGTCCGCGCTCTAATACATTATATAACTCATGCATTACAATGTGCAAAACACTCTTTGTTCATATTCTGCACTACTCAACAGACTTCATTGTAGACTGTTTCAAACCCAAAACTTGTTACAAAGACTTATCACATAACTAATGTCAAATCTCAGATTGACTTCTCTCTTGCTGTTGACCTTGGACCCTGTGCTTCTCTGCTCTAGCACTCTGTCCCTTTCGCCTCTACTTCACTCGCTCTAGTGATCACGAGTTTCACATGCAACCCATGTAACCTCCTTAGAATGTGGCGGTTCTAACAAACTTACCAACTCATCCATCATCTGCCTCACAATCTCTTGTGTTGTCTGGGTTAATTATTTGGGAAGATTCCCAAAGATCTTCTTCTAACTCGACATGCATGCAATATCTTTCTAATCATTAGCATGCAATATAGAACTTTGATTGGTGCATGTGTCTTATTCCATTCGTTGTGCATGTACAGATGTGTGTGCACGTTTGATCTGTATGTGTGTGCAACTTACCCAAAACTTTGGGTGCCAACAACTTCCATTGTTTGGTTTTTAATAGTTGAAGACTTCTTTATTTGATCGGAATCAAACATTGTTTCTTTATCAATTAGTGAATCTTTGCTGGTAAGTTTCGTTAGTGTTTCTTGTTGCGATTTCTTTTCATTCTTCGACTTCTTGATTTTCGCTAGTAGAATTTTATTATGATTTCTCAAACACGAAATCTCATCGTCTTTATCTACAATAACCTTGTCAAATTATTTTTGCATCTTTTGCACTACTTTTTTATTATCTTGAAGGATCACCTTAGAGATATCTTTAAGATCTTCCGATGTTACTGAATTTGACTCCAACCTAATGTCCTATAATGTTATCTTCTTCTTCTTATAAGAGAATGTCAAAAACTTCTTCTTCATGTTTAAGATGAAAGTCTCGAGAGTTTCCATCCAGGGTGAACCCAAAATTATGTCATCGTCATTGCTTCACAAGGATTTAACAGTGAATTGTGATACAAAAGTATAATCTTCAATGTTCAGTTGTAAATCACTTATGTCATAATATTTTATGTCCCAAAAGTCTATCTTTTTTATTATATTTATTTCGGGAGTAAATAAATGGTTAGGGAAGTAGGTACTGACATAATTATTACATTCAGTGGGAGCAATATAAATAGCAATATCCTTCCCTACAAGTGTCCCTTTGATTCAAGTAGCACTAAATCATAATTTCTTGTGGTTTCCGGAAATCCTCCTATTTTGTCATCATTAGACTCCATTTTATTTTCGTCAAAATCCGTAATATTTCACTTAATTTTAGACACTTTATAACTTATTGATTATTTTTATAATGCCTTTTTTAATTGAACTTTGGAATATATGTTTGATAATAATATTTGACATTCTTAATAATATATCTTAAGAATGTAAATATTTTCACACTTTATTTACTCAAATACTTTTCCCTTTTCATGTTATTCACTTTTGTATGAATACTTATAAAAGTTATACTCCACTTAAAGAGATATTACTTTCACCTTTTTCCTTTTCACATTATTCACTTTTACGTGAATACTTATAAAACTTATCTTCCACGTAAAGAAATATTTATATTTCCTTTTTTATTCCTCCATGCAAAAGTATGTCCACATAAGGAGAGGTTTATATTTCTTCACATGCAATTTAAAAACACTTGGAAAACTTTCCTTTATAATTTCACGCGCACTTTAAAAATACTTGGATAACCTCTCTCACACACACACACATCTCAAGGATTTTGGCCACAGAAATTATTTGCATAACTTTTTTCTTCTTCTTTCTCTTTCTTCTTCTTCTTCTTCTTCTTCTTAATGCCACTAGCAAAATAAACTTGAAGATAGATAAGTGGAACAACATGTATTTGACCACAGGCCAGCGGAAAGACCACTTTGATACTACTTGAAACAAACCTATTGGTCACTTATCCTTAACATCTACAACAACAAGGGCAAATCCATGTATTCCACAAAGGATAAATAATTATTATTTATTATTCATTGGCATGGCATGAGGTACAATGGTGTGCATATAAGTTAGGGATGATAAGTCACGTCCTTTGGGAAGATGTATGACTATAATTATTTAAAATATAATAAATATACAATAATGATTTATATGACTACTCAGTACAAAATGATTTATACATTATTACATATGGGTAATATACTTTAGGTATATTACAATGTTCAACATGACATGTATCATTCTCCAATAAACTATTCACGTGGCATCTTTGACATATCATTGTGCCAACTCAAATCTAGATTCATTAACATCATTAATGTTATCTTATATTTGATTTGGTTAGTGCGACCATGACCTATAATGATTATAGTTAACCAGGTCTACTGTGGTACGATTAAAAATTGACAAGTAATCCAATAGAGTTCATTGTTTTCCTTTTTGACTTTGTAACCATCACATTGATGGTGGATTTATATCCATGTTCAATTGTACAAAATATATAAACATTCCATATGTAAATAATTAGAAGTAGGATAATGTATTATCATGTGGTTTTGTAGTGGTCACCTTTGATTAACATACAACTTTGTTACAACCATCTTCACAGTGAAAGCTACAACAATCCAGTGCATCACTTCGATCCTCCTTATTCTTTGTAGCTCATTCTTTGCCCAAAAAACATATGTACATTTCAGATAAGTACATTTAGGTTTTATCCATATTCCTTTATTTTGGTTTTAGTGTGTTTTGTTTCCTGTTTCAATTATTTTTGCTTGTGTATTGCACTTAATTCAATTAAGTAGTATCTCATAGTTCTTAAAACTCTTATCTAAGTTCTTTTGTAGCATTATTCACTTCTACTAGGCTAAGTTGTTCTTCACAACATCTCACTCATTTTCACAATCGATCATCATGACTAGCTTGGTTGCAGTGCTTAATGTGACATATGCCACAACTTGATCAATCTCCCATTTATGGAAATGAATGTGCACTTAAAGTGATTTACCCTACCTTGGGTCTTAGATCATTGATATTAAAGCTTTGAAAAAGACTAACGTGTTCAACATTGGTATATGAAGTCATGCAACTCAATGTTATTTTTGGAAATGTCATCAAAGGGGCATCGCTACCAAAGCTTGGAAAGTTGTCTTCCATGGAAGAAAAAATGCAAAATCAAAACAAAGAGAGGGAAAATAAAAAGGAGTATTAATGTAAAATTGATCCGAATTGGATCTTTGACAAACCTTTGTAAATTGTAATAAACGTATCTTTTTTTTAAATTGTATTTTTTCCTTTTTAGCAAAGTTGGAAGTGGAAGAGAACCATTGTGATGGTTGGTCTTCCATGTTGGGTATGTGTTATATTCTTTGTGTGTGTGTGTGTGGGTGTGTCAGATATGACAACTGCGTCTGACGATCCCTCTAGTAGTGTTCTCTGTGTCGCGTGCGCCGGGAACTTTCCGGGGGGGGGGCAAGTATGCCCCCCCCCTGGTTACGTGTAGCATTCGGGGCAGCGCCCTGAATTTTTTTTTTTGGGCGGTTTTTGCTATTTTTAGTGGTTTACTAAAAATAATCTCGGTTTTAGGGATTAGGGTTTTGGTATCTACAAAATACCTAAAAACATTGTATATATTGTATAGTGAATGGTGAAATTCGATATAATGAAGATAAGAAAGGTTTTCCCGGTTGAGGGCTTCCGATATAAAATCTTTGTGTACTCTGTGTAGGAGCCATTGATTAAATTTTGTTTTGCTTAAGAATCTATGTGCATTGCTTTACTTCACGGGTTTAAAGCTTACATGTGGTATCGAAGCTCGTTTTTGGTTTAAGAGGGACGCCTTTGTTGTTGAGGGTTTGGCTCGGTATTGATAGATCAAGTTTATCTTGGGTCTGTGATAAACCTGGGTTTAGTGGGAGCTTTTGCAGTGGTGATTTGAGTGCAGAAAGAGGAATGGCGAGTTCTTCTAGAGTCGAGAGAGAGAAGTTCAACGGTAAAAACTTTGAGCTATGGAAGCTGAAGATGGAGGACATTCTTGTAGACAAAGAACAATGGATCGTTGTGGATCTTGGTACATAGCCTACTGGTACGCAACCTACTGGTACACAACATACTGGCACACAGACGACTGGTACACAACCTGCTAGTGCACAAACTAATAGTACACCGCCTATTGGTATGTCAAAGGAAGATTGGGAGAAGTTGGATAGAAGAGCAAGGAGTACTATTCGACTCTGCCTGTCAGATTCAGTGTTGTTGAATGTCTCAGGAGAATCTACGACCAAGGAACTATGGGATAAGTTGGGGAATTTGTATCAATCAAAGTCCCTGGTAAACAAGTTGTTTCTTCGAAAGAAGTTGTATCATCTTAGGATGGAAGATG
>JZKD02S0351659.1:725608-747004 GCA_000966675.3 Picea glauca
AGAATGTTGCAGATTCATTGACAAAGTCTGTGAGCACAGAAAAGTTCTCCTGGTGTAGAGTAACAATGGGCATTGCTACCCTGGATTGTTGACTATATAATCCCCTGGACCCCTGTATGCAAAGAAAACAACAAGTGGGAGAATGTTGGGCATGTGTTATATTCTTTGCATGTGTGTGTGTGGGCGCGTCAGATATGACAACTCCGTCCGACGATACCTCTAGTAGTGATATTTGTGTCGTGTGTGCCGGGCGCTTTCTTAGGGGGGTCTCGGGGGGGGGGGCAGGTATGCCCCCCCCTGGTTACACGTAGCATTTAGGGCAGTGCCCCGATTTTTTTTTTGGGTGGTTTTTGCTATTTTTAGTGGTTTACTAAAAATAATCCCGGTTTCAGGGATTAGGGTTTTGGTATCTACGAAATACCTAAAAATATTGTATATATTGTATAGTGAATGGTGAAATTCGATATAATGAATATAAGAAAGGTTTTCCCAGTTGAGGGTTTCCGGTATAAAATCTCAGTGTACTCTGTGTATGAGCCATTGATTAAATTTTGTTTTGCTTAAGAATCCATATGCATTGCTTTACTTCACAGGTTTAAAACTTACATTCCAAAGGCAATCATTAAAACAACGAAGGCTAAAGTGAGGAGATCAATGAGAAATGAAAAGAGAATTGAGGGAAAAAGCTTGAAGGGGCATAAATGAGAGCTCGAAAGGTAACTTGCTCAAAGTTGATGGACAAAGGAGTGAAGAACCCCATCCACACTGAGCGAAGGTGACCTGAAGCCATGGTTATCTGCAATTTCAATTTGCTAGTGAGTAATAATGCATGAGATTTTGAGCATGCATAGCTCACCCTCTTTGTCATGAATTCTTCGAGCATAGTAAAATGGTTATGGTTTTTTTTGTCTTGGTTTAAATTCTTATACGTTCTGTGCAATGGATGTTTGGGTTATTTTCATGAATTACTAGATTGTAGTATGAAAGCTATAGAAGTATCCATCCTCCCGACCAATTTCGTCTCACCCACAAATTGTATCTCTTCCTCGAAGCCGCATTTAAGATTGTTGGTTAGTTTATTCTTTTCCCACAGGCTGTACATAACGTTCTTTTGATTGTTGGACATTTTGGTCACTGCTTGGGTGATTTCACAAACCCTTGGGTGTGTTAATCTACCTAAGCATTTTGCCCCTTGCTTAGGAGAATTTAGAGACCCTTAGGCATTTATTTCACTGTCTGGGCGATTTTCCTTGCCCACAAGTCACCCAAGGCATTAAATAAATGATTATTGTGCCTAGGAGGGTCCCTTTCACTCCCATTCCGTAATCCCCAAGCAATGGGACTCTTCTCTATACCCGCATAGGCACCAAATCCAATTTTGAATTTCCAACAATTCATTTTTATAAAATGCAGACCACAAATCCATTTTTGCACACAACCACGTTGTGATTCATTTTTTTATTATTATTTGGAAGCATCTATGTTGGTGAGACAGACGAGCCATAGGCCTACCATTTACAGATTAGATGGTATTAGAGTAGGTTCATTATAGACCTTGAAGTAGCTGCCACGGGCAAAGCCTTGAACATGGAGAGTTTGGAAGAGTTGAGAAACTTAAACAAGAAGATCCAAGAAGAAAGTTAGTATTGGTGGCAAAGAGAAGATGAGCTGGAGAAAGAGCTTGCCAAGCGCCATGCCTCCTTCACCGCCATGAGGGTAGAAATAGATAGGAGCATATTGCAACTCTTGCATTTGGGGGACACATTTATTGAGTTGGATAATTGGCAAGAAGAGAGGTCCATCGAGGTCCAAGACTTGGTAGTGAAGGAAGAGGTATTGGAGAAGCTATAAGAAACTATCCAAGAGACCAAGCAAGTCCCTTCCATTGCCACTGTCGAAGCTAGTACCATGACATAGGAAAGCATGGTAAATTCACCTTCCAAAATCCTTCCTCAAGAGAACTTTGTTGACTTTGAAAAGCACACTAGAGGCATCGGTTCCAAGCTTATGAGACAAATGGGCTACAAGGGCCAAGGGTTAGGCAAGGAAGGCTAAGGGATTCTAATCCCCATTGTATCTCAATAGAGACCCAAGCATGGAGGCCTAGGATTCAGTGGAGAAGAAGATAACACAAGTGCAACTCAAACCAGCTTCGTTAATGCAAGAGTAATTGGAAAAGAAACCATGTGTAGAAAGCCACTCAAATTTGCGTGTAGAAGCTTGGAAGAAGGTAGCCAAGAGATGATTCCACCATCCATATTCGCTCCAATTCTCAGGGGACCAAGCAACCAAGTTGGAAAGAATCATGACAAACCAAAAAGGTATAACAAAGTTTGTTTTTGTTGCAAGAAAAGGAGTCATAAGGCTGGCGATTGTTGGCACACTAGAAGGCCAAGCAACCCATGCAAGAATTGTTGCCAATACTGCAAATTGACAGGACATTGGGAAGTCAAATTTTGGAGGCTTCACCCCAAACTCCACCCCAAGAACTGAACAACCAAGAAGAAAGCTTAGAGAGTCAGGGGGAAAGAGGAGTTGTTTGCACTTGCATCACAAGGAGTAGCAATTTTCCAACGACCTATTATAGTAGTAAATCCCATTTCTATCCATGAGATGGAGAACAAGGTTATGCAAAAGGCAACCCGTATTCAACTCTTAACTTCCATCCTACAACAAAGGCATAATTTTTTGGAGATTTTTCGAAGTTTGCTCATTGATCGGAGAAGAAGATAGAAGGGAGTTGAAGCTTTTGGCGACCAAAAGCCTTCAAATGGGGAGGTGTGATCCGAATTGGATCTTTGAAAAACGTTTGTAAACTTTGTAATAAGTGTATCCTTCTTTTTTTAATTGTATTTTGTCTTTTTGGAAAATTTGGAAGGGGCAATGAACCATTGTGATGGTTGGTCTTCCAAAAGAAACCATTAAAACAATGAAGGCTGAAGTGAAAAGAGAATTGGGGGAAAAACCTTGAAGGGGCATAAATGAGAGCTCAAAAGGTAAACTACTCAAAGTCGATGGATGAAGGAGTCAAGAAGCTTGTCCACACTTAGCGAAGGTGTCCCGAAGCCATTGTTCTTTGCAATTTGGGTCTGCTAGTGAGTAACATTGCATGAGATTTTGAGCATGCATAGCTCACCCCCTTTGTAATGAATTCTATGAGCATAATAAAATGGTTATGGTTTTTTTTCTGTATTGGTTTAAATTCTTATACATTCTATGCAATAGATGTTTGGGTTATTTTCATGAATTATTGGATTGTGGTATGAAAGCTACATAAATCTCCATCTTGTTGGCTGATTTCCACTCACCCACAAATCGTATCTCCTCCCATGGGCTGCATTTTAGATTGCTCGTTGGTTTATTCTTTTCCCACAGGCTATACATGACGTTCTTTTGATTGATGGATGTTTTAGTTACTACTTGGGTGATTTCACAAACCTTTGGGTGTGTTAGTCTCTACTCAAGCATTTTATCCCTTGCCCACAGGTCACCCACGACATTTGGTAAATAATTCTTATGCATAAGAGAGTTCCTTTCACTCCCATTTAATCCCCCCAAGCAATGGGACTCTTCTCTATACCTACATAGGCATCAAATCCATTTTTGAACTCTCAACAATTCGATTTTTTAAAATGCGGACCACAAATCCATTTTTGCACACATACATATTTTGATTCATTTCTTATATTGTTTAGAAGCATCTGTGTTGGTGAGATAGATGAGCCATATGCCTATTGTTTACGGATAAAAAATGAAATCTCAACATAAGGATATGACATTGTGATAAGATAGTCTATAACATTCACTACTAAACCTTGGAAGGTTGCTTGATATACAAGACAACTACAAACTGAAAACAAGGAGAGGAAAAGTAAAAGGAGTAGAAATCCCAACACAAGGACATGACATTGTAATAATGTAGTCTGTAACATTCAACCATCCTTAACTCGATTGTAGATTCAATTGATTAGAGGGCCCAACCACAAAGTCAATGATTGAATTTGTGGCTAGGCCCTCTAATGACGTGAATCTACAATCAGGTTAAGCTCAAGCATAACATTCATTACTAAAGCTTGGAAGGTTGTCTTCTATATATGACAAATGTAAAATCAAAACAAAGAGAGGGAAAATAAATGAAGTCGAAATCCCAAGATAGGGATATGCCACTGTAAAATGATAGCCTACAACATCACATGGATGATAAGAATGAGCAAAATACAACCCTCTATTGATGACACTGAAATTACCGAGGATGTCCATACCAAAGTGATGAAGGAAATTATCACATCAGCCTAGGGACTTACACTCTAATGCCAACTTCCATATTGATAAAGATATTGGTGCCAATAATGCCTTATAAATAATCTTCATCTCTTAATTGTTATGTACGTGGGATTATTCACAACACACATAAACACAATACCATTGTTAACCCCCCCACACACAAAATTTAGAAGATAATTATTAATGTGGAACATAATCTCAACATATCGATATGCTATTATAACAAGACCATAAGTCCAAGATGGTCTACGAGGATGGTCAACGATGCTAGTATCAGTGTGAGGGAGGATGCCATCACATCAACTAGGTTACTTGCACCCCAAAGCCAATGTATGGATTGACAAAGCTTTTAGTGCAAATAATCCTTTATAAACCATATTCGTCTTACAATTATTATGTATGTGGAATTATTCACAACACATACACCCAACAACAATGTTTTTAGTTAATTAAATTAATGCTTCTCCGATGAATCATAAAACTCCTTAAAACCGACTAACTTATAATCTGCGACTTAATGTCCATCAGGGTTTGAACCTTGATAGCATGTCCATATCGCATCTCACCCACACAATGTGTCAACACATGCAATGTAACAAGATATCTTGTTACATCATCCTAGCAAGATATCTTGTTACATCATCCTAACAAGATATCTTGTAACATCACATAAATAACAACCACAAGTCAATAATGAACCACCAAACATGAAACCCACACCATAGACTATATTAATATTAAATCGAGAAAGATGCACCCAAAGAAGATCTACTAGGGTAGATCGATTTCAAACATGGATCGAATTTCTTAAGGTATAAATTTTTGTATCATTCCATTCCATGTCAAGTATTATTTTTTTTGTAAATAAAAAAGGGCAATTCCTATTAAAACTTGTCAAATACAAAAAAACACATGTCAACAGTTTGCCAACTGTTCCGCTGAGTTAGCGGAAACTGGGACAGATGACAGACTGTGATGTCCAAGTCAAAATTGGCGGTTCGCCATCTGCCCTGCCAAAAGGAAACCAGGGCAAGTGGCGGACTGAAGTCTTTGCACCATTATTTAGAGCAGACATGAAAACTAAATTGGAAGTAAAACTGGACATTGAACTGAAAATTAAACAAGCATCTAAGCAGGAAATTGAAACCACGCTGTAGCAGCGCAAGGAACCGAACTGAAATCCAATCCATAGAATTATCCGTTAGCATCGGATGTTGCGTCGTTGGGGTCGCTGTTGAGAGGCCCATTCCAAGTCTGCAGCACAAAAGGCCTTGCGCATGTTGGACATTTTTGGCTAGCTGGTGCATTTGAGTATGCCTCATATAACATGTGGATACGCTAGTGCATGAGTATGTTGTGGTGGATTTGGTCCGCCATTTGGCTTCGAAGCTCAAACACTAACGCCCGTTGCTCCGGGTGGAAGAATGGTGGGGGGTCTTGCCATGGTTCCAGGATTGTCATGATAGGTGGTGGCGCTAGGACCGGGCCACCCTCCACCGTCATACCACCGCCAACCTCTTCTGTAGCCTCCTGTGCGCCATCCTTGTCTTTTTCCATCCCGAAATTCTCCTCCGTCTCAAGCTCCTCGTCCTCCTATGTGGCGCTTGAGATTTTGAAGTCACTTGGAAGCGTGACATCCTGGGAGTCAAGGTGGAGGAATTCTTCCAAGAATTCCTCCTCCACTATACAAGTGTAAGCCTCCTTTGCTTCCCACGTAGGCCTGTCTGTGTCTGGTGCACTAGCTTTCGCCGAAAAATGGCTAGGGGGCTGCCAATTATCCGGCACGGTGAAGAGGAGGGATTTCGGAGGGAACTGGAATGGTTCCTCTGGGATCACGTTCTCCACATTCGCCATTGGAGGTGTCGTAACCTTCTCTTTGCTGAGTGCGTGCTATGGAAAGTGCCCTCTCTAACTGTTACCTCCTCCTCTGTTGTGCGATGAAGCTATGCCAGATAGGGCCACGACGCAGCCTACCTCTTTCCCTCGGCATGGAGGAGCAATGGAGGGTGCTGATGCTTAACGTTAGCGTGTTGGAAGTCCTGTGGTGGCTGCACTAGAACTTAGAGCTGTCGGCCTGGTGCGAGGCTAAGGTGAAATGGCCTGAATTGCCGCCTTACCGGATAAGAGCGTAGAGGAGTGACATGACTGCTGCCACTAACATCTCCCATCCACTGAATCCCATGGTCGTCATTCTGCTCGCGCGAGGGAGCAGTCCTTCACCTCTTGACGGGCAGTAATGACGAGTTCCCATTTAATGATGAGGGGAGAGGAGCCAACCTGCCATATTAATGGCTGAGCCCTGGCCTGTGTTATGTGGATGCTGTGTGCTTTGTGGCACCCCATCCAGGGATTCCATGTCAGGTATTAATTCCTTTATATTAAATGATATCAAAATATTCTTTCTTAATGCTTGATAGATCCGGTTTAATTAATTATTGATAGATATATGTACATATGTAGTTATTTATTTTTTATTTAATTATTTTTTGTTGTTATGTAATGGGATGAAAGAGTGTGTCACCTTCGTGACACTAAGAAGGTTGAAGATGAAAAACACTTTCTCTTAGATTGTCTAGCCTATACCCAGATTAGATCTCATTTTCAAAATATTTGTCACACTACCAACCTTCCTAACCTCTTAACTCAACAAAACTATGGTGATATTGAAAAGCTTCTCTTAATGCTTTTCGAGCACAGAAACAAAATTCTAAAGAATCACAAGTAATCACTTACCCTCTTAAGATCCGATAGACTCAATGTAACATACTAAGTTGTAGAACACCTCGCTACTCTTAGTACAATAAAACCTCAAATCTCAATAGTTAATAAATATTAATATTGAAATGAGAAGATTATAAATTAACAAATATTAATATTGAAATGAGAAGATTATAAATTAACAAAGACTTTATACATTATACATTAACCACATAATAATAATAATAATCTATTTTTAAGGTCACGACCAAGGCACACCAAATTAGTGTATGAGATCCCTTTGTTTGTGAGACAAGGGACCCCCCTTCGCCCAACAATTTGACTGATAAAGTCTACGGAGGTATACATACCCTACCCCCTATGGATTTGAACTTGTGACCTCTTAAGAGGAAACACATATTCTTAACCATTAGACCCACTCAAACTATATACATTAACCAAAAGACTTTGAATTTATAAATTAACAAAGCTTTAATTTTAATATTAAAATTAGTATAAATAAAAACATACAGAAATAGATGGATATGAGAATTTAATAAAATCTTTAAAAATCAAGTAAATATATAAATAATTTTAAAAAACTTGTATCTTTCTTTACACAAGGTATAAATCCTTAACCAAAACAAGATACAAATCCGTAACCAAAACACCAATCCGTATGTGTTACGAGTCTTGGTCTAAATTAAAATACTAAGCAAATACAACGGAGAAAACTATGAAGAGGAATTGAGCGTCAAAACGCATGCGCCGGCGAAAGGATACGAAAGCTCTGCAGAGATCTACATAACTCTCTCCTCCTTCTCTCCCTTTAAGTTCCCTATTCTCGCCTCCACCACCTTCAATTATCAGGTCCAGTGGATTCCTCATATTATCAATCGTCTCACAGGGGCTTTTCATTCCCTTTTTAGCGAAGAGGGCCATTGGGTCGGAGGTTCGAAACACAATGCCAGCTCAAAAGCGTTCGGCATCTCCTCCCGCGGACAGAGAAGAAGACGGTACTATACTTCCTTACCCACTTAAAATTCTGAAATCTAAGTTGCCTGCAATAATAATAATAGTACTAGTGATAACAATATTGATGTCTTGTTACGTGTTTTTGCCCAACGTGGCAGCAGATTCAGAAGACAGTCTTTCTTACAGCAGCGATAATGACGAGTGCGCTTTCTTTCTCCCCCATCTGATTGAGTTTCAACTGGATTCCTGTCTTTTGTTCTTAATGCATGTTGAATTCTATCTGTTTTGTCTTCACGGATGATTTTTAATAATACCCATTTGCAAAAGAATTGAATATAAACAGTCTCACATCAACATTCTTTTGTTCGTTTGAAGAGAGCATAAGCATGTTCAGAGATATGTAATTGACATTGGATGCCCATATAGACAGGTGCTTTTATGTCTCAGAAGAATATTAGTCAGATTGAGACATTTTGTCACTAGAATTGCTAAAACTTTTTCCAAGATTTACGAGTGTTGGGACATGTGGGTAATGTTTAGTTGTTGATGGATTGCTCTCTCTTGGGCTTTCTTGCATGATCGTCTATATCAGACTTTATTTTGAAAGACAATTCAACTTTCGCCCAATATATTTTATTTCTTGCAAATAATGCGTCATCGTTGCGAAAATTGCCTAGGAATTGTAGTTGCCCCCAACCATGCCGTGCCTCACCTAGATTGGAACCATGGTGGATAGTGTAACATGCCGTCGTCATCATCACCTGTGAACGAACACCCCATTGGCATTGCCAAATATTGTTAACATAATTTGCCTTGTGAACAGGAAGATTGGATACTAGAAAGAATGAAATTCAGCCGGTGACATGAATCCCAAACTTTTTATATTGGGGTAAACTTTTTGCATTGGCGGTATTGTGGATCTCTGGGCCGTCGAGTGGGTATACCAATAGTCTAGTGTTTCGGCCTTAGCAAGCTAGGGTTAGTTTGATTCTCATGGTGTCACCCTATAATGTAGATTCCGAGGAAGGTGAATATGTTGTGCAGTCATGGAGATTTTGATAGTTTTGGCCCTTTTTTTTTTTATCAACATTTTGATATTGGTTGCAATTGGCAGATTTGGCACTTCCCAGTGCGAGTCAATTATGGTGTTGGCTCTTGCATATTTACCCCTCTATGCTACAAGGCGGTTGGCTTGCCTTGGTGAGATTTCTGCTTTACTAGGAGACTCGCCACCATGCACAAGACTGCTGGTATTAGATTTTAGAATGAAAGTATAAGGCTGCTACATACTTCCCTCGTAGAATCAGGATTTCTCTATATTCTTTGAACTGATAAAGTTCTACATTGGAATTTTGTTTGTTTTTTTTGAAACATTTGAAGAAACTACAGAATAAATAACAGCATGCCATCTTAAGTTCACGAACATGGCTTCTCTCTTCACAGGCCAGTATGTGATTGTATAGGAAGAATGATCCATTTCTGTCCTGTAGTTAGTGGTGCATTCTGCTAAGATAACAATGCACACTGGATACAGACATTGTAGAGAGCATCTATTAGGTTTATGTGTTTTAGGTTGTCAGCTTAAATACATATGACTGGGATGGGGGATCTTGTTCTTAGATCCATTGCTTGCAGTGGCTTAGGATTCGATTGAGTCAATATTTATCACAACCTGCAACTAACAACCACTGTGACTGTTTCTTGTTTCTTTTTATTTCTCTTTTCCTTTCTTTTCTTTTGGGGGCAGAGGGAATGGGGATTGGAGCTATAGTGGCACCTTTAGATATGGGCAGTACTAATAAATTTGTCAGTTCTAAAGGTGGATCATTGAAATTCTTTTCATGGAAGATTGAAGCGACCATCTACAGGTAGACCGTTGAAGCTGCAATAACTTTACATTGAAGCTAGTTTTCCAGGAGCAGTTATAGCTGATTAAATTAAATACTGGACATAGAAGTTACCGTCCACATGTAGACTGTTGTAGTTGAATGAATTGCACATTGCTGCACAAAATTCCCTATATAATGGTAAAGATTAAAAGGCCTCATCATGGTTATGAATATTTTGGTATTTGAAGAAATAACAATCTGATCTAAGTACACATGTTATTATATTTGCAGTCAAATAAGAGTTGATGGAAATTTCAGCCAAGAGTTAGAACAGGGGATTCTCTTTCTCTTTGTGGATTCTTGCTGTTCTGCTGAAATTTGTTGTCATTCAAAACATCACCATGTAAAAGTTTAGAATGGAGAAACACAACCAGGCCTCCAAATATCATATTTTGAAAATTGTAGGTGGGTATGATACTGACGATACACAAGGTATTGAGCATTAGGATATTGTGCATGCATACAATATTTCAAGCCCCTCAAGCTTAACATAAAGGGTGGTTTTGGTGCAAGATTATTTTGTTTTAAGTGTCAAACTATATGCCATATATTATGAAGAATTTTTTGTTCAATGTGGATAGGATATAGTCTGTCTATTGTCTTTGACATAAAGTTTTACCTTGGAGACACTTTGTTGTTGAAATTTTGAAACTGTAGTAGGTGCACCGTGGGACTTTTTCTCCCTATGATACCAGATCTGCCTCCTGTGCCCTTGGGTCCGGTCAAATCTGTATTTGGTACGGTTCTGTAGTGCACACACTTGCACTTGTGTGCACTTTCGTCCAATGATGATTTTATACCATGTGTATTTTCTCCTTTATCCTGGTGATCAACACACTTGCTTAATTGTAGATTCACCAAATTGGCCCTTGTAGAGCAAATTAGGTGTTCTGTGGGATTTCTTAGGTCACATACCCTAGGTTGAGCCCTAGCCTTTTGATTAGCTTAGGTATTGAAACTTTTGAAGTTGATTGATTTGGATATCTAGACCCACTAGGACACACTCACTTCATAGATTTTGTTCTTTTGGATAAGTAGTTAGACCAAACCATTCCCAACAATAGCTTCACCTTCACAATGAGGCCAACAATGGATTCCAAACCACCTGAATTAGGGAGAATTCCAGAGTTCCTCAAAGGATTTCTTCCTAAGACATGTTGAGATTCTCCCCACAATTTATTCTAGAGTGAGAATTTTCTTAAACCGGCTGATTTGGCACCCTAGCTATCAGATTGTCTGCCTTTGTGATCCAGGTTATGAGATAGCATCATAGCACCACTGTTCTACATTTCTTCCAATGGATCCACAATACAAAATCCACTTTTAGTGCTCTCCCATGTTACCTATAAATAGATCCATTTTCTCCTGCACTCATGTGCTTTCTAGTGAGTTCTTTTTAGGTAAAGGATCCAAAATTTCACATTAGAAAAGGTATAAAATATCATAGGCACAAATTGCCATTTGAGGCCAACACATGGTGTAAAAATATATGTTCAAGCCGTATAATGCAGCCATGTCTTTATGAAGGCTTGTTGAGGTTGTTTTTGGCGTAGGAATGATTGTGAGGAGTCCCATGTGTAGATAAGCCCATTCACTCAACAATTTCTCAAGTGAGTCTAGATTCACCACATCCACAATCTCTATCATTTGGCTTCTTTGGTCCCTTCTTTCTAGTTCCTATCCCACACCTTAGGCATATGAGAAGAGTCTTGTGTCTTACCTAGCCATTTGAATTTTGGATATCTATCCTCATAGTGGGTTGATTTAGTACAAATACTTGGATGGAGACTTCAACGCCCATTCTATATATCTAAATATATTCATCACCCTCAATACATATGCATTTACTGATTGTCATTGCATTTTACTTCTCTTTGAATTAATTTGTATGGTTACTATGCTGCCTTGGGGTATTTTCAATTATTTTCCATAGAACTGAGGCTTTATTTGATGGTTTTGCTTTCTTTTGCATATAGTTTCCTTCATTTTGTTTATTCTATTTATACCACTTTATTTCTTTTGAGCATAATATTTTAAACCACAAAACCCTAGGATAAGAGTAAAACTATTGCCTTTCTTACCCATAATACCAAGTTTGTGATCCATGGGAACTAGTCCCACCTTGTTGCCATAAATGTAGTTAGGCTTGAAAATCCTAGGTATTCGTCACATACCTATACCTCACGTTCTCTCACATATTCATCCTGGATCGGGATAGGACCAATATTCATAATGGATATGGGATACGTCCCCACGGGATTGATAAGGTTCCAAGAGGTCCTTATTTGTTATAATTTAAAAACCCTTATCCGTTACGATTGAAAAACATGTATTTGTTATGACGGAGAAACAATGATGCACAAAGACAAAAATGGAGACAAGAACCACCAAATATCTCTTTATTTTACAACCTTGTGGAGGCCTAGTACAATACCACATCAAAATATGATTTCCATACGAGATTCAAAGGTCCTATTTTTACAAAGTTTGGGTCATCTTGACTCAAATAAATGTATTAAAATAAAACAAAATATTAACCTCCTTTAATAGTGTTGATATCTAGCCATATTGAATTATGAAGAAAATAACTAGCTACTCATAGTTTGCAAGGATCACTCATGCCCCCACTCCCCAAAAAAGTTGTTTTTTCCCTCAAGCATGGATAAGTGGGTATAGTTTCTAACAAAAGTATTTGGTTCCCATTTGATTATTCGCGTGGACGGTATTTCAATTTTCCACTTACTCAAGTACTTAGTGATGGATGGATGGTATTTCAATTTTCCACTTACTCAAGTACTTAGTGATGGATGGATGGATTTTCCACATACTCAATTTTCCAATTTTCCACTTAATCAATCTAGAACTTCATATTCAAAGACCTTAGATGGATGGACATAGTTATGCAAAGATTTTTGTACTCCTTTCTTCTTTGTTAGGTTCATTTTAAATACTTTGGATGCTTTGTGTAGGCTCTAAAATCTTTGGATTTGCTAGCAGCTAAATGTTGCACTTTGAGAGTTTGCATTGCAAGGAATGATCTTTCTTTTGGAGCACACCAACTCTCCAATGCATGCACACCGTGAGTTGAAAGGGTGGTTGTACTAATCAAATAGACATCACAATCACCTCCCAATAAATATTGCAAGAAATTAAGTAAATATGGCAGGGAGATTAAGAAATACATGTAACAAGTTAAGTAGACATCATGAAGTCTTTCCTTGCTGGCAATGTCTAGTGCATATGCCATCTCCCCCACTTTTCTCACACTTAAAATGGACCATAGAGCTTGGGTTGAAGCTTGTTATTGCCTTGTTTCTAGAGAGTTGTTTGTTTTTATGGCCGCAATTGAACAAAGACCATATTCTCCAACCATAAACTGTCTTTGTGAGCAGTGTTGATCAACTCGTAGTTTCATTCTATCTGCTATCATGGACAAGTTGTACTTTAGGGTGCTAAAGATTTACATTCTTGTAGTATGTCAGTGGCCGTAGGGAATTTCACATCTTGATTGATCCAATCCTTAGGTGATGGGGGTTCATAGCCATATAATGCTTTGAATGGGGTCATTTCAGTGGCAAAGTGATATGTAGTATTATACCATATTTGGACAGATGCAACCATGTCATACATTTACTTTGTTGATCCATTGTGTACATTTGAAGATACCCCTCCAAGCTCTTATTAACTACCTTTATTTGTCCATCTGTTCGAGGGTGATAAATTGTACTCATATTGGAAGCAACCCTTGCTAGTTTGAAAAGTTCTTGCCATAAACGACTTACAAACTTCAGATCCTTATTAGTAATGATGCAGTGAGGGAGTCCATGGAGCTTATAGACATGCTTAAAGAATAGATGAACAATCCTAGAAGCTATAAACTTGGTAGTCAAAGGGATGAAATGAGCATATTTGGTTAAATGATCAACTACCGCAAAGATAACATCCTTACCTTCAAAGAATGACACACATGTGAGGAGACATTCTTGTCAGTTTTGTGGAAACCCATAATGACCAAATAGAGAGATGAATGATTGTGTTGAAGAGCTTGTTGTATAAGAGTATATCCACACTGTAAATAGATGATATTCTTGAAAAGGATGCTACCATTCTTGATAGTCCAAGGATGCCTCTTTTGACCATTAAATATTGTCCCATTGAAGTATGAAGTATGTCCACTGCATGAAGTATGAAGTATGGCCAACATTTCTTTGTTGTATGTGAATATGCGTTTTTCCTTGTCATTCAACTTTCTTCTTTCAAAAGCAATAGGTTGGCATCTTGTAAGAGTATTGCATCAATTCTAAACCCAAATTAATCACATTCAATGATGAACAACCAAGTGAAGTCAAGTGTACCAAGCATTAGAGTTGATGCAAGGGATTCCGTTAGATTCTCAAAATCTTGTTGTGCCTTAGTTGACCAGTGAAAAGCATCCTTCTTTGTTAAGTTTGTCAGGGGACGAGCAACAATGGATAAACTTGTACAAAATGATGGTAGAAGCTTGCTAAGCCCCAAAATCCCCTAAGCGTTTTAAGGGTCCTTGGCATTGTCCACTCTTGAATGGCTTGAATCTTTGCAAGATTAGTACAAACATACTTTGTAGAGATGATATGGCCAAGATGTTTTAGAAAAGTCTTGGCATATACAAGAGTAGATTCTTTTTGCATAGAATTCATGTTTTGCTAAAGTAGCTAGTGCAAGATCTAAATGCTCTAGATGCTTGTTCTACTACATGAGGATATCAAAGAAGGCTAAAACAAACTTACAGAGACACTTACCAAACACATTGTTCATCATGCCCTGAAATGTAGCAGGAGCATTGAAGATGCCTAATGGCATCACCTTGAATTGGTAGTGGAGTCGATGAGTTTTGAATGCAGTGTTCTCTTAGTCTTGGAGTCATATAATTATACGGTAATAGCCAAAATGAAGACCAATTCTAGAAAAAAACTTGCCAATGTTGCCCCTCAGGTTGTTCCCTCTCTCATAGAGACCCAATGCTGGGGCATAATGCGCAGGAGCACCTTCTTGCTCCACACTAGGCCTTCAAGCTAGTTCTTGGGAAAGAGCAGGGGTACCCTCAACTCTCCTAAATATTTGTTCTGACCTGTCATGTGAGAACAAGTTTTGTCTATGAAGCTCAGACTGGTTTTATTGTAGGGGTGGTACATGGTGATTGCTTCTGCAATTTACTAAAAACAAAATATAAAGATTTGAGTTATAGTTTTGGGAGTGACAAAGAAGCCAAATTCAATAGATTTTAGCCATAAGAATGATTTTATGAACCACAGACACCATAATCTGATTCTGCATGACAAATAACTCAAGGAAAAAAGGATTTGTAGTTAAGGGAGGGTTGTTTATAAACTCTTTTGCATGGTGGTAAACTCTAGACAACAAAATTACAGGCATGTAACTATTAGAAATTTGTAGCTCGGGAAGGTACTTCCATACTAGGGGTGTCTAGTAGTATGGAAGGGGCCCACATTATGTCTAGACAACTTAATGTTGGTGGGGATCATTTAAATCAACTTGAGATTAAGTCACAACTGTTGGATGTGACTTAAGTTGTTTCAATGCTTGATTAAGTCCCCATCATCAGATTTAGATCTCGAGGAGAAGATCTAAGGGCTAGGATTGAATGAGAGAAAGGCAAGGGTTATAATACACCAAGAAGGCCTCATTTCTCATTATGTCTAAGAGGAAGTCGACCAACTGAGAGGGAGGCGCGCTTCATGAGAGATTGAGTGGTAGGTTGAGTCGAACCTGTCCAGAAGGGGCCGAGTAGGGTTAAGTGGAGACCAAGTTGGGTCATCTCAAGAAGGGAGGGGCCGAGCAAGGGACCAAATACCCTTCAAAGTGCATAATATCTGAAAGAGAGCGGAGGTACAAGCTGTTAGGGAGAAATCTACCCACCCAAAAATTGTACCAAGAAGTTGGAAGTCCGTACGACCAGTACGGATGGAGTAAAGCAACCAAGAGGGTACAGTACATGCGTATTACACCAGCAGAGTGAGTCCGCTACAGTCCAACATTAGAGAGAGATAGCCAGAGTTGCAACCAAAAGGTGCCATAGAGTTGTACGACCGCCAGACAAGAGACCCACGGCTGTACGGGCCGTACAGACTGTGTGGGCTCCTTATCTAGTATTACTATGACATTTTTTGTATGTATTCAGATCTATTTAATAAGGTTTTCCTTAAAGGGAGTGGGGTTTTCAGAAATATTTGTAATGGTATCTTTTATGTGGTTGCTCTAAGTATTTCACTGTTAATGATTATAGCATAAAATGTGTGTTATGTAGCTTGCTAATTAGAGCTGATAATTTCTATGTTTGCTGGTTTATCTATGAGTTTATGTTATAAAGTTTACATGGTATCAGAGTTGAACGTCCGACAGCCCCAAAAGTGTTGTTGAAGCTTTGTGCTCTAGGGACAAAGAAGGGAAAGTCGACCCAACTGTCACAGAACCCCTGTTAGCCAAGTCAAGCTTCTTTCATTAGAATGGTCAAGTTTTGACCTTGAGAAAGGGTGTTGTAGGGTCTACGACCCCTCCAAGTTGAAGAAGAAGGACTTGTGAAGAGGGTTGACCTGTTCAGTCTAAGAGGGAGCAAGCTGCAGTTGGCCCAAGTTTGCTCAAGAGGTGTTGAGCTGAGAAGGGTCTTTAGAATAGGTTAAAGTTGAGTAGCAAGATGGCTACAAATCTCAGATATGAGGATAGATTGGATGGTGCTTCCAACTACGTACAGTGGAAGTATCGGATGAAGAATGCTCTTCAAGAAAGCAAGGTATGGGGTACTGTTGAGCAGGCTGCCACAATTCCCACTGATCCTAAGGACAAAGATTTGCATTATGTTCTAGAGATTAGAGCTCATAGGATTCTCCTAGATGGGGTGAAGGATCACCTTGTACCCAATATTTGTGAGAAGCAAACAACCCATGAGATGTGGTCACATCTAAAGGGACTGTTTGAGGCTAAGGATGAGAGCAGAATCATGGCTCTCAAGGAGAGACTTCAACACACAAGGATGACAAAAGGGGAAGCTGTTGCAACCTATCTCACCAAGGTAAAACAATTATTAGATGAGCTTCTAGCAGTAGGAGTAAAGCTCTCCCCGTAGAGATGGTTAGATCAACCTTGAGAGGCTTCCCAAAGGAGTGGGACCCCTTTATTGCAGGAATAGTGGCCAGAGAAAACCTGCTAGACTGGGATAGGTTGTGGAATGACTGTTGCCAAGAAGAAATCAAAAGAGGCAGAGATGTAGATGAGGATGAAGAGGAGAATCTCGCTCTCACCTCCAAGAGGGGAGCCAAAGGCAGGAGAGGACCAGTTTCTAGAGGAGGAGCCACAAATGGTAGGCCGAAGAATGATCTCTCACACATTCAGTGTTATGTGTGTGGGGAATTCGGGCATTATGCTAGCCAATGCTCTCAATCCAAGAAGGGCAAGGGAGGGTAAGGATAGGAAGCAGCAAGTGGCTGCTTCAGCAGAAGAGGAGGCTCGGGATAAGGAAGAGGAGGAGCAACAGTTGGCTGCTACATCTCGCCGGTTTTCTAGGATGTTCAAGGATGAGTATACACTCTTCCTTGACTCAGAAGACAGATCTAAAGATGGGTGGTACCTAGACAATGGTTCCACTTGTCACATGACTGGGGAAAGACACACATTCCAGGAGTTCTTAGCTCAAGATTTGGATTATGTTAGATGTGGTGTACACTCTAGCATGGTAGTAGCCCGAGGAGAAGGGATGGTGTCACTTCAGATAGAATTAGGCAAGATTCTAAGGGTACGAGGGGTACTTTATGTACCGGATATGAGAGTCAGTGTACTCTCAATCTTAGCCTTGGAGGATCAAGGCTACGGTGTCAGCTTCTTTGTTGTAGTGTGCATATTTGCTTTGTCAGAGGTCAAGCTCAAGGACCACCTGTGATGATAGGCATCAGTGAGGATCGCTTGTACAAGTTGTGGGGGCAACCCATATATAGCTTCGGCAATGGAAGTCATAGGACAGTTGGATTGGATTTGAGAGAGAAGGAGGCTCTCCTCAGCAGACCCACATGGTGGGAGTGGACTCAGTAGGAGGAATGGGGATACCCAGATGGTCTCAGTACAAGTGGCAACAACAACTACAGAGCAGGGCAGGTTGAGTATCCAAACTTAGAGAGGATGGGTCTCTTAGATTCAGAGGGGAGACTCATAGTGACGTGGACCATGGAGGAGGCAGCTCCAGTGGCAGTACCACCCTCGCTAAGAGGGAGTGTTAGAAATTTGTAGCTCGGGCAGGTACTTCCATACTAGGGGTGTCTGGTAGTATGGAAGGGGCCCACATTATGTCTAGACAACTGAATGTTGGTGGGGATCACTTAAGTCAACTTGAGATTAAGTCACAACCGTTGGATGTGAATTAAGTTGTCTCAATGCTTGATTAAGTCCCCACCGTAAAATCTAGATCTTGAGGAGAAGGTCTAAGGGCCAGGATTGAATGAGAGAGAGGCTAGGGTTATAAAACACCAAGAAGGCCTCATTTCTCATCATCTCTAAGAGGAAGTCGACCAGGTGAGAGGGAGGTGCGCTTCATGAAAGATTGAGTGGAAGGTTGAGTCGAACCTGTCCAGAAGGTAGGGTTAAGTGGAGACCAAGTTGGGTCATCTCAAGAAGGTAGGGGCCGAGCAAGGGACCAAATGCCCTTCAAAGTGCAGAATATTTGAAAGAGAGCGGAGGTACAAGCTGCTAGGGAGAAATCTACCCACCCAGAAATCGTACCAAGAAGTTGGAAGTCTGTACGACCAGTATGGACAGAGTAAAGCAACCAAGAGGGTATTGTACGGGCGTATTACACCAGCAAAGTGAGTCTGCAACAGTCTACCATTAGAGAGAGATAGCCAGAGCTGCAACCAGAAGGTGCCATAGAGCTGTACGACCGCCAGACAAGAGACCTGCGACTGTACGGAGCCGTACAGATTGTACGGGCTCCTTAGCTAGTATTACTGTGACATTTTCTGTATGTATTCAGATCTATTTAATAAGGTTTTCCTCAGAGGAATTGGGGTTTCCAGAAATATCTGAGCTCGTATCTTTTGTGTGGCTGCTCTAAGTATTTCACTGTTAATGATTGTAGCATAAAATGTGTGTTTTCCAGCCTGCTAATCAGAGCTGATAATTTCTGTGTTTTCTGGTTTATCTATGAGTTTATGTTATAAAGTTTACAGTAAGATAGATCCAGCAAGTTAAATGAATATCCATGAAGCAAATAGACACAATAAATGCAAGAGCAATGGTTAGAACTTTATTTCATCAGTACAACAGAGCTGATAGCTGATTTACATAAACATTCTGCCCTTAATGAGCAGGAAATAGAAAAGATACCAGTGGTTGGTCTGACTTAGCTTGGCCTTGGGCTTCTCCACATACCCATTACATAAAAAATGTTCATAGGAAGAAAAGAAATGGCAGTGGGGGGTTGATTCAGCTCTATCCCCACCTTTTCTTAAAAACTTAGGTAGAATGCCATAGGGGGGTTAATTCACCATTGGTGCTGTGGCATCCTTCATTACAATCTTTTTCAGAAAAGCACAAGATGGGTCTCAAGAGGGAACTGATCTCTTTCTTGAGCCAATCTGGCCTCTAGGCTCATAGAATGATTACAATCTGCCTCTTGGGCATGCAGGGAGAATGAGAATGGAGAGATTAAGAAGCAGAAGAAGAAGAATGGTCACTTGCTTCTGCAAAAAGAGTGGTGGTGCTCTAGGTAGATCTTTAGTATTTGATGGACTCTTGGCTCTATTTTGCGGATTGCCACCGTTTGCTGCTGATTTGAACCTTTGATCCTTCATAAATGAGAAAAAACATCTCTATTATAGACTGCTGGGAGAGATATGTGAGCCCCAAAACTGGGTTAGAATCTTTTCTGCCTCCACCAATGAGAATGCTTGCTTTGTTCTTTTGTCAGATTCCGTTAGAGTAGAAGCTTCTACTCAACTAATTTGGCCTCCTGCCAAAATCCTGGCCAAATTTGGGGCTGATATGGTGCTGCTGCGTTTTTCTCTTATATGGCTGTAGTGGCTCTCTTGGCAACCCATCACAAAATTTCATCCATTAACTACCTAAATTAGATCCAAATATGGCACATTCCAAGCCAAATATTGAAATACAACATCCCCAAGTGAAAGAATCAAAACGGTGGAAGAATATGCTGATTTGGTGCTTCTTTGGTATGCTTTGGCATTCAAAACATGGCTTCAACAGCACTTTGTAGTGGGTAGGAATAAAACCCTTGACCTTCTTTTGCCTTTTAAAACTCAAATACACTTTTTTAATGTAAATCTACTTTAGACTTAGCACTAAAACTCACTCATAAGTGCTAAAACCCCTTTTTAAACATTCACTTGCACTTTAATATTAGCTCCTAATCAACTTTTTCATGCTAAAAGTCAATTTTTGCAAGTCACTTTATTAAGGTGCAAATCAGGGATCAAGTGGTGTGTTTTACTGGATGTACAGAATAAAAAAAAAAAAAAAAAAACATTTTAATTCCCCAAAAGGGGGCCCACCTTATGCACGTTGGAGAAGGTTGGAGGGGGGGATGCACGTCCACTTAGTCACCCCTTTATATGTGCAAGTGAACTCAACAACTACCACCCTTTACATAACAACAAGAACCACTGTTGTGTAAATTGCCACTGTGGGATTGAACTAACACAAAGACGCATCCACTGTTCGTGGCAAACATTTGTTTGACCCTCTCTCTCCTTTCAAACCCCTGTGAGGAAAATATGACTGTGGATTTGGTCGGGGCTTACATTGGCCGTTTGTGGCCCTCACTATCACTTGTCTTGTAGCGAATGACCATGATTTACATGGAGGAATTGGAGAGCTTTGACGACGAGGAGGTTTGTGGAGGTTTTAGGGCCTCAGAACCTAGCCCCTTGCAAGCCTCTGGAACCCTGCTAACATGTGAATGGAACCCTGTTACGCTGGAACCATAAATTTGACATACTATGCAGCTGGGAAAAAGAATAAGAGTGCTGCAGATTTCATTTGATGATTGCTTGAGCTACAATTTGTTTTAGGGATTGGAATTTTAGTCATACTTTAGCCTCATAAAGACTAACAACTTCCCCTGAGGATTTTGTCAATTGTTTACTATTCTTATTGAATTTTGCTGTTGAAAATCTTTGGAAAGTTCCTTTTCAAACTACATCTACAATTTTCTCCCTTTGGGATGCATTCTGTCTCTTGAAACTCAGACAAATGATCCTTGTGCTCAAACTTAAAAAAGCCTATCTTAGTGCTAGATACTAAGCCCGAAACTCAATAAACAAGCATGCAAATGTGGTTCATGTTCATAAATTTTTTGCCAGTTTGACTGGTTTGATGGTCGACCGGTTCAAACCGGTCAATAAACCGAACCGGTCGGCCGGTTTATGACCAAACCGACCGGTTTGGTCCCAGAAACCTAAAACCCTCTAAAACCCCCTAAAACCTAAAACCTAAGTAACAAAGAAGTACATGGCTCATGTTTTCTCATGCAAGTTGGAGTTGTAAGGTGTTT
>JZKD02S0351659.1:747722-758396 GCA_000966675.3 Picea glauca
GTTTTTTGATGATAAGGGTTTGAACAACAGTGTTGAGTTGGCATTAGCCAACTTGGATCTTAATGAACTAGTGCTAGATCCGGTCACTTTTGATGATGGTGATCCTCTTGAGGGGGTCATCCTCCAGAGTCCACATCAACAAATGCACGGATTGCATTGGATATCGGGGAGGAGGAGGAGGAGGATGGAGGAGAGAGCAGTGGTAGTGATGCCAATCTTGATGATTATGACATTGAGGACTACTGACAGTCACGACTCATGAGCTATGAGATTCTTCCATCTATGGTTCTAGTATCTACCCTATGGCTATTTTGTATTTTTCATTGGCATTCCCACCTATAGTATCAGTGACTCTAACTTAGTATGTTATTTGATGTTGTAGAGGCCATTTAGAGCCTCATTGTATGTATTTATGTTCCGATCTCTAGATATGTATTGCACTTTGTGTCGTTTTGATATATTCATGAGCATACTTTGGATATGTTGTCTCTAATTGTCTTTAATGCTTTGGAAACATGATTTAAAATCTTAAAAATATTTTTTTTTCGTTAAAATTTAAATATTTTATGTATTTTTTAAAAAACCGGTTCAGGTTGGACCCTCGACCGGTTCCGGTACCGGTTTTGGTTTTTAAAACATTGCATGCGATCAAAATTACTGCATCATATGTATCCCCTGGCCTCATCAACAATCTCCTGAAACGATTTCTCGATTGGCAGACTGGTGAAAGAGAGCTGTCTAGTTGAATTTTGCATAGAAAATTGCCCAAAAAACCATGAAAAAGTGTGCCTCCTTGGTTTCTGAACTCATATTGCTCTATCTCCATACGAAATCAAAATGACATTTTGTCCAAGCCAATGTGTAGCAGACATAAAGGGATTTCCAACGATTGGCTTCACGATAGTTTTTGATTCGTTTTTGACATACTTTTTAAAGTAGAATGAGAAACTTGGCATCCTGGCAGGAATTTTTAATAGCTGCATTTTCATACTTCTGTAGGTTGGAATTGAATTCCATTAGCTTTGTGATGATCAATTGGCTTACAAAACATCTATGAGCTAGTCCTTTCCCTCAAATAGGTTATTTTGCTTGTATGCATATTTTGGCCTTGTTACCATTCAAACTCTTCCTAAAGGAAAAGTCCTATCCTATGTAGGAGAGCCTAGAGGTAACTACTAGGCAAGCCAACCACTGTCACCTTGGTGGCCTTGCCTCTCGCTTTAAGGCTAAGAGAAGGGGCTTCCTAACCCAAGGAGGGTGTTCCTAAGGGTCAAGCTAAGCTAAGTTGTTGAGTAGGGAAGGGAGGTTCTCTAACTTGGCTTGACAAAGACTTTATCAATTTGACACTACCCATTCTCAGGGTAGAATGCAAGCTTAAGTGAACAGTATCGAATCATCAAATAATGAACAAGCTTTAACTGAGTATGAGATTACATCCACAGTACTCAGAAAGCATGAAAATATCAGTATTTAGGGCACAATAATTTCTGTGTATTAGAGCAGATTATAACCATGAAACAGTGATCCCATATGACTAGACAGTGAGCATCTTTAAGAGTATTCAGAGCATATTTACCACAGGTTTGTTATCCTGAAAGACCATATTTAGAATATCCCACACAGTGTTAAAATTATGTCATGTAAACAGTGCTCAATCCCATGTATCAACAGCGCTTAGCGATATATTTCAGATGTCAACATTCAAGATGCAGTTACCATAAAAAAACAATGAACAGTGGAGAATTCCAAGTGTCAAAAGCAATACCCAATCAATTTATCCACTATGCGAACTGTGTGAGATTGTGCCAGCAGTGTGAGAATTTATGCTTAGTTTTAGTACCGTATCATTTATTTCAAGAGTGTATATCATTTCAAATCTGAGAGAGACCATGCGTTCTGCAGAAAATGGCAAATAAACCCTCAAACAGCGCTTTAATCTATGTAACGTTAGCACTATGAAGCAAGTCGTTCCCCAGTCCATTGCATTGATTTACTTGAGGGGATACTTAGGATGTTAAATATGCTCAAACGCTGCCAACGGGTGATGTTTCAAGATGTGTATTTGACCATTTGTATAAACCACAAACCCTTAAATGTGTGAAAGAGCTGGAATATCAAATGTATCATGCATTCATGTGTTCATATGACAGTTGAGTGTTATTATGCCATGTTATACAGCTATACCAAATTCACCATGAACAAATGCAAGTCCAAAATATAAGCTTAAACCCAAGACGTCAAACTCTGGAGATGAAGCCAAGTGTAAATCATTTCACCTAAGAATTAAGTCACTGCACTTATTATAATATTGATTTGATCATCCAAGTATATTAATCATTAGATGAACCCACGTTGGTGCTCAAACCCTTGTTAATGGACTTAAAGGAGAGCAAGACTAGCATTAATCCATGTATTTCCAAGCATGGACAAGAATAACTCTATAAATGATCAAAATTTGAGCAGCTTTAGAGTTAATTTGTTTAATGGGGGTTAGATTTAAAATAACCAAGTTTAAATTAGATCTATAACCCAAGCTTATACCAACTTTCAAAGATGATACATGAAAACCATTAATTAGCAGGAGAGAGATCCAAGATAAATAAGATTTAACAATTAAATCAACTTAGATCTAGCTATCTAGTTCTAGATTAAACCATTTAAAAGCCCTAGATTATCCAAACAAAACAAAGAAAACAAAAAGATGAAAAGATTTTATGAGAGAAAGAAAATAAAAATCAGTGCCTTTATCTTATTGGGTTAAGGGGTGACGTCAACCTAACACTCGTTGAGGCTTGGTTCTTGCAAAGAATCTTGGGATTCTAGGCAACCCTAGGGTTTACCTAGCAAAGTCCCCTAGGAAGGTCTTGGTATTCCAAGATCTAGATGGTGATAGGAGTGTTTTACCAGCTCCTTAAGTAGCAAGGGGTAGATTCTACACTATCCTAAGGTAAGAGTTGGAAAGCAAATGAAGCTTTGCCAAACTCAATACTCTGCTCTAGATATAGAAAACTAAAGACTATAAGGAAAACCTTTACCTTATGAAGCTCCTCCACTATAACACTTTGCTCTTCTTGTGGCTCCTTGCTAGCTCTCTCAATCCACCTTCACTTGCTACAAGTAAAACCCCCTCTTGCTAGATTCCTCACAAAAATTTCTTCTAGAAAATATTAGTCCAGACTCCAAACTATTAACACAATAGAAATGAGTCAAATGATATCTCTTGTTCTGCAAACTCTAGTTACAAATGATAGCAATGCCTTTCTTAAATAGGTGAGGTGCCCTTCTAAACCATGTGTGGACAACCATGGGTTGGCACAATACCATGTGCAAATACAATGAGCATGTGAAACCAAGGGGCCAAAACCATGTTCCCAAATGAAAACCATGGGAGAAATACACGAGTAGTTACATAAGATCCTCAAATTGAGGGGCGCCTTCATAAAATAATGAAAATATAACTAAGATACCACACGTGTGGTCCATAGGAGTATAGGAAGAGGTACGCTGTCCTCAAGTTGAGCCAACGTCCCCATGATCTACTCAAATGATGGTCCAAAGTGAACAACCTCTCACATGTGGTTCATGATAGAAAATAATGCAGCAATATGATTCAACTAAGTAGGGGTGCCCTCTTGAAGTAGTCCATGTGGCAAGTGTGACAATGTGGCATCCCTGTCATTTCCCGATGCATTGTCATGGATCCCAAAGCAGTGACATGTATCTCAATGAAGTACACGGATCCCAAGGCAAGTGGCAAAAACTCCAATGTTCATAGATATGGTTGTATAAAAGTACATATATCCCAATGCAACATCATAGATCCCAATGCAATGTCACAGATCTTGAGGCATGGTACATGGTTCCCAATGTAGGGCGCCCACTTATAATGGTGGGTCTAGCTTCTTTACAAGTTATTAGGTGATGCACACCAAGCATTTTCTTCTAACAACTTCCAAACACAAGTTAACTTTTACAAATTGCCTAGGTTTTACCATGGGAGGACACACTTACCCCTTTTACCTAAGTTATCAAATCCATTAGTCTAGGGAATGCGATCCTCGGATCGGATTCGGATCCACTCCAAAAACGATTCCTTGAAAGGAAACGTATCAAAAATGTTCACCAGGAAATGCGTGCTTTTTCTCCTGTGCAACCTTTCTCCCATTGAACCTTGACCCTATCATTTGTATCGCTCAACCCCATCATTTGTCCACACTCCACTGAACCTCCTGCACAGTACATTGGCTCGACCCCATCTTTCGCTTGCTGCTTGAAGTCGATGGTGTCTTGCTGTGGGGATCGGGGGAAGATGGTGTGCGAATGGGAAGATATTGCAGCCAATGCGACAAGGAAGAGATTGCAGACGACGATGAGTCGACAAATTGAATATAGTTCTAGTTTTAATTTTTTAATATACATTATCTTTACTGCATAAAAATTTAATATAGATTAGCTTTTAAATATATTTTAGTTTATAAAACATACATGATAATCTTGATTTATGCTGCAATGTATAAACTTATTGGATTAACTTTAGTTTTGTTTTAACATATAAGTTCTAAATTTTATATATTATAAGTTTATAATTTAAATTATATAAAATAAGTAATAGATTAGATTAATTAGTATTTAAAAGTATTATATTTTAATTATTTTTATAGAAATGTTAGATATTACAAATGTATATAAAAGTTATATATTTAAATTTTTCATAGATTTTAATTTCTATATAAGCTTTATTTTTAAAAGTTATAAAAAATATATTTATATTGTTTGTGCCTGTCGTTCCCGCACCGTATTCGGATTCTGGTTTTTCAAAAATCCGATAGATCCATATCCAAATCTGGATCAGGATCCAAATATTGTTAACTTAGCCTTTTACATGCGACAATTCCTAGGCCAAAATGTATTTCCTAGATCACAAGGTTAGAGATAGGTGAAAATGGTGTGTTGCCGTTCCTATACACACTTGCAAACGTGAGCAAAGTCCAACTCACTTAGTGTGTCCTTGGAGGCACAATGCCTAGGTTCACAACCCACGCTGTCACTTTGACTAGAACCTCTTCCTTCTAGGCTTACTTCTAGGGAAGCCAAGGGGGGTAGACCCTAGTTACTAGATGTGATTTACGTTATGTTCTAGGAGTTGATTTTAGTTAGTTAAAGGTTGGGGGAAAGACTAACCTATGATGCAAAGGCAACAATGCAAAATGCAGTGATTCATTTATGACAAGCAAGCCTTTTCCTAGGACAACTAAGACCAGTGCCTAAGATTGGGCAAAGGGGTCAAATGATGTTTAAGGGGTTTTGATTACAAAGATTACAAAAGTACAACTATCCCACAACCATGCTAGATACACATACTTACAAAAATGAATGATAGATGTTACAACAAATATGGGCAAGAGATATACAACAAGCTACACAACTACAATAAGAATATCTAAGAACTACAAGATACAAAGATACAATGAGGCAAGTTAACCATGTGTTTTAATGTGCAGGAATTAAAGGATTTCAAAGCATGAAGATCATCAACACATCAAGCCAAGCATACCCCAATAACACTTACTCTATTGGACTGCTTTTCAATAGCAACCACAACACTCAAAACCCAACAAGATGATGCCTCCAAATGGGATGCACTATCTCTTGAGGGATCACACCATAAAGAACACTTAACAAATAAAATGAAATGCTTCAAAGAACAAGTGCTCCACAATACTTAAAAGATGACACTTAGATGATTACTCCACAAAGCCAATAGATGATTACTTGCATGTAAAAATTAAAGTGAAGAGTGTTTGCAAGTCTTTCTTAGATAACAACCATTAGATATACCAACAAAGAAAATGATGTCCAAATGCTTAGTGAAGTAACGACTTACTTAAAGATTATTAAATTTGAATTACCCCTAACTAAGTGTCAAACCAAAATCCTCCTCCCCCAATTACCAAATGGTTGCTGGATGCTCAAGAAGTGAGGTAACGAGGCCTACCCTAGCTTCACAGGTCAACCCTAAAGGTTCGAGTACTTCCGGAAAGGACGCCGCGCGCTGTGAGACCGTCCCCGGCCTAGTACCTTCCGTTGCCTTCCTCAAACCCCGTTTTAGATGGCGTAGATGGTGAATTAAGGTGTCCTATTAAGTCTAATATGTTATTATACCTATGGACTAAGTATTTTAGTGTGTTTAAGAGTGTTTGGGTGACTTTTACTTGCTTTAAAACAGTGAAATAATGCCAAAACCGAAACTTTATCCAGACCAAAAGATGTGTTCTAAATCATGAGATTGAAGCATGTAAACACATATAGAACATGTAAAGAAATGCTGAAATGAAAAAGTTACTCCCACATTATGTACTTAACCATAAATGTTTGCAAGCTTGAAAGAGATGAGTGCTTTAAAGGACAAGAACAACTTGCTAATAAAAAAAAAGATTGCGTTAACTCATCATCACTTAACCATGTGTGTATTGCATTAAGAACAAGTGCTAGGAAATGAAACTTGAAAGATTTAAAGCATGCAAGTAAATTTATGCCTCAAGGGCTTAAGCTAAGATCTAGTATGTGAGTGTGAGATCTACTTCTAGAAGATTTTAATCATATGAGCATAAGCAAATAAAAAACACATAACTAATCTAGCCATCCTATATTGGGGGTTGGCTTTGCCAACTACTCATCCAAGGTGTAGGCAATCGCAATACTTGAAACGGAGAGCAAGCAATAACAAACCACTCACAATGGCACAAGGTGGAGGCAAGCCTACCTTTGTTGTGCCAAAGAGGGTTGAAATGTAAAAGATTAAACTATCACTAAAACAGTTCTAGCCACACAACTTTGTCCTAATGACAAGTGGGGCAAAAAACTGAAAGAATGCTGAAAATGAAAGTAAACCCTAGCCTTACAATTTTGGGGACGTCTCACCCAAGGTGTAGGCACTAACCACTTGTTACAAGGAAGCAAAACTTACTACAAGAAAGCAAGTCTCAAGGGAACTTCCCGGGGGCTTGCAACAATGCTAGAAAGAGAAGGGAAAGGGTGAGTTTTCGTTACCCAATCAATGGAGAAGTTTTTGAGGTGTTGTATGACCGAAAGTGGGCAGCATAACCCTTGTACCTGGTAAGAACTTGCAAAAACCAGCAAGCTAATGCTTGCTGGAGATGTTGCACAACACACAAAAGTCAAGAAAAATATCTGTTTTTAAGCATAAATTTTTCACATACAAGTATCCAAATAAAAGTTGATTTAAAATGATCTATCTATCAGGTTAGCAAACTGAAATATGGAATGAAATGAGCAAAAAAATTCAGATCATAAAAGTAATGGAGTTTAGGCAGGCTTTGAGAGTAGACTCTTCCTTGAGACTATCCCAACAAAACCCTAGAGGTAAATAAGCAAACTTGAAGCAAAACGTGAGGTACAAGAATAGATAATAAGTTGAATGAACCAATAACATAAACTACTTTACATCACTAGCCACCCAACATATTTAGATCAACAATAATACTATTGCTTAACCTACCCAAGTAAACTACTTTAGTCAAGAAATCTACTCAATACAACACAAGATGCAAAAGCTACAACATTACCTCATGTGCAAGAAGTAACAAGACTACTCTTTGTTGCTTCAAATCCTTCAAAGCTTCTCTATTAATCCAAAAGGAGAGTCTTGCAGCAACAAGTTGCTCCAACACTTTCAAGAGCAAAATGGGTGGATGCAAGATGAACAAGAGAGAGAGAGATGGGGCGAAAATCCAGTAGCATAACACTAGCTCAAGATATAGTGAAGAAATGAGTGAGGGATGGGTTGTATTTATACCTCTAGAGGCAAAACGACCCCTCCTGGATTGATGCCAAGTGTTGCAACACAAGGCAAGGTGGGGATCTCAAGGAGGTAGGGCGCAACTCTAGGGTTTTGGGCATGGATAGGTGAGGTGGACGTGAGGTGGAGGGTGTGGGACATGGTAAGGATGAGGTGGGAGGATAGGAAGGGTGCACCTCATGAGGGAGGGGCCCACAACTCAAGTGGAAACAAGTTACCACGTTTTTGCATGGGGGGGGGGGGGGGCAAATCCCCCCAGGGACATGAGGGTATGAGTGGATGAGTGGGTGAGGGGGTGTAAAAAGGTTGGGTTAAGTGGGTTTAGGTTAGGAAACATCTCTCTCATCCTTTTCCATCATTACTTTACCCCATTAGCTCATAAATTACAAAATTGACATTTTACCTATGTCATGACTTAGCAATTAAAATTGTTGTTTTAACTGACTGAGACTCCTGGTGGACAAACACCTAGCAAAAGTTGTCCGACTAAGCTGAAACTTGGTCCAAGGGTGTAGGGGGTTTTATTCCATTTGTTTTCAGCACAAATACCCCTAGCAAAAGCCCAAAGACCTAGTTTTTACAATATTTGCTCAAAATTAATTAATTAATTAAATAATTAAATTTCCAGCCTTAGGAAAATTTAATTAATTAAAAAAACCCTATCTAGACTCGACGAAATTCCGCAAAACTTTCTAAGATGTCATGCATGGTCATTTACATCATTCCTAAACACTAGCTACCAGAGGATAACTCCATTAGAACGCGTTTCACCACTTTGGAGGAATTATTGCCGGTGGGAGGGAAAAATTCAAGGGAAATTAATAAGGCTGAAAAGCCAAATTAATAACTTGAGGATAAAAAACCCTCAGTGAAAGGAACTCTCCTAATGAATAAATCCCAAGGTAACTGACCTAATTATGACCCATGCAGACCTATTACATTATTAACCCATGCAGGGGTGCGGAAATTCCGTTTACAAAAATATGTGTTGGAGGCATAAATTGCCCAGTAGAACCAAATAAGTCTTCGACATATTAGCATCTGATGATGCATCTCTTCATGGTACATGGAGTTGACCCCCTAGTTGAATAGGCGGTCAACATGGTGAATAACTTATGGAAAGGAAAGGGGAATGTTATGTCATGACCCTTAAAGCCATATATGATGATAAATATCCTTTTTACTTGTCCAACGAACTTTCAAAAACTAGGAATCTTCATTATTTGTATATGTAAGCCTTCTAAGAGGGTGAGTCACCACCTTGACACTTTATTCATTTCCCCTTTTACATTTTTCTTTGATTTTTCTAGTCCTTTTCTTTAGTTATGCAATTTTAGCACATGACTTAGGGGTGTAGGCCTTTTTAATGATGTGGCATAGCTCTAGCCTTATTAGTTTTTTGTTTTTATCTTTTGTGCTCTTCACCTCTGGCTTTTTTGGCGTTATTTGACTTAGGCTTACATTATTTTTTTCGATTTTCCTAACTAGACCTTGCTGGATGAGATTTGATAAGTCAAACATGAATGAGATGGAAGTGAGAAGGGAAAATGGAAAATGTTAATTATGATTAGGATATGAAGTACACTAACTCAACCAGATCATTAGTAGTACGATTAAACCCAAGTTTTGATGACACTTATTTAAATATATATATGTCCCCCATGGTACTACGAGGCAACAAGTAAAATCGTTAGTGTTATGAAGTGTTTGGATCATACTTTTAGTGTCACCACGTTCACAACATAGTTATAAGTTATAGCACCATGTCTATGTATCAAACGGTTTCAAACCATACAATGAGAGCATAACCATGTATAATGAAAGCATAGTGCATCTATCAACTGAAGTATGAGGCCGAATAGAATCAATATACCATGGTTGAGTTAGCTGAGTGATGGAAGCAGAGTCATCATGTAACCGAGGGAGAATAAGGAGAACATTTGCATCTAAATGGTATGAGCAAGAGATCTCATGCGAGCTGGAACATGCCACATCGGCTGATTGGGTGGCTCCGGGACTGTTACCCTTGAAGGGGCAATAGGCCTCAAGCAAGTCCCACAATATTTTTGCACTTCTGGATCTTGGAATTGAATTTTGTTAGCTCCATGATGATTAGTGACCCCAAAAACTCTATCCAAGCCTCTCTTTGCACCCAAATTCCTCATTTGGTTGGTAAGCATCATTTCACCCAGGTGGGCCCCATGGGAAAAAACTTATTTTCATACTTCTAGTGCCTAGAATTGGATTTTGTCAGCTCCTTGATGATTGGTGAGCGCAATAAACCTATCCAATCCACCTCTCCACTCAAATTTGTCATTTGGTAGATATGCATAATTTGGCTGAAAGTGGGCACTGTTATTGCACAATTTGTAGGAAAGGTTTAGGTAGCTTGAGTCAAGGCTTCAAACTGGCGTAACATGAACTTCCCCACCCACTGTCACCTCGATGGGGAGCTCTTTCTATTTAGGGTGGTTAATCCCAAGGGAGACGTCCCTAGTAATCTGGGGTTCTGAAGGAGAAGGATCAAGGTTTAAGACTTCAAAGCCTAAGGATAGGCTTCCCTTCACAGATTACTGCCAATAGAGATAGTCAAGGAGAAAATCTTCCACTGAATGGCACCTGTTTGCGAGACAAGACAAATAAACTAGAACGTGCTGCAGTGGTTAGTACTTCACAATTTAATGACTATCTTTAAATATATATATGAGCAATGATAATTGTAATTATTGACGAAGTCAATGATTATAGACAAGAATAAAAGCTTAAAACACTTCTTCAATAAATACAAAGTGATAGAGGCATTCAATGTTTAATATCAATCCTTGAGTTATTACAATGCATTAAGTATCACAAAT
>JZKD02S0351659.1:760570-787058 GCA_000966675.3 Picea glauca
AGCAGTCATCTGAAATGAAAGAAACCTAATGCATATATAAGAAGGTTATAACGATCAAATATGACACATACCATGATACCTTGGACCAATTACCTCATGGAGCAAGAGTCCTCTCGATGTAAGCCCAGGCCGGTAGTGATGGAAGCTAGTACTGCTGACAGGACAAGTCCGGCTGAGAAGAAGAAACATGGGCCCTCCAGGGCCATGCTCAAGTCACTCCTTCTCTCGGTACTCTATGTCTAGGACCATGTGGGCCTCGAGACATGATCTCCTAGTTATCCCTAGATATCGGGGATAACAGGCACCATGGACAAAAACTAATTTTGGGTAGTGAGCCTTTTTAGGTGACAACATGCGCCTTGTAGCTTATCCATCAAATCATAGTTGTGAGGCACATGGAACTTATTTTTGATAGTGCTTCAATTAAGTGCTATTTATTCGATGCAAATGTGATAAGAACCATTCTTTTTTTTGCCAAGAAATCGGAGCAACATAAGGGATCTTTCTAGGAGCTATGGTCATAGCTTCCAAGAGTTCCTGTACAAGCCTATAAATCCTAAACTTTTGAAAATGGCCATATTGATAGGGATGAACCATTGTGGGGTCTTTAGTAGGGTCAAACTCAATAACATGCTCTAGACTCTTGTCAGGTGGGCATTTTGTGGGCATCTCCTAAAAGATCACCATATATTTTTTTAGTAGAGTAGGGCGCGTGGAGGATGAGATTGTGAGAGGGATTTGCCTTTATATAGTACCAGCGAGCCATGAAGCCAAAATGACCTTTCTTAATAAGTTTGGACATGTGCTTGGAGTCAAACAATTTGTATACTTTTAGGTGGTAGGCCTTTGATAAAGATTACATACCCATCTTGGTGAAAGGAGAGGAATTTCTCCTGATGGTTTGTAGATTTTTTTCCTATGGAGATAAGCCATTAAATACCTAAAACATCATCTACTCCTTCAATGTCTATGACGTAAAAGTCATCCATGAGGGTATAGTTTTCCACTGTAAGTTCCACCTCTACACCACACCCTCACATTGAATATATTTATGGCCGAGGATGTTGATGGGAAATCATTCAAATGTATGGGGATGGAAGCCCAATTAATTAACCTATGGTTGTTTCTTATTAAGAACATTAAGTGTGCTGTGAGGATCAACCGGACACAAGGAGCCTTTGTTTTTAATGTAGGCATAAAACTTGACAGTATCTAGATTACCAACATAATCATTGTAGCAAAGGAGATTGATAGTTTCCCTATTTCTAATGGTTAAGGGGGTTGGTTTTGTGGATCAAGTCATTATTTGGATGTTTAGGAAAAGTTCCCTTCTCAAGGTCGGATTCAGAGTCAAATTGACATAGGTCTTCATCTATAAAAAATGTTTTTGATGGTTGCAGACATGCCCTTTAAACTAGGGTTGAGAGCTACTGGGTACTTGGCATCATCACCAAGCTCAACTTATACTCCTAAGTCTTGCTATGTTAGACTAGAAAATAATTTTTGGGTTTATGTCATATGACAAGATGCCCTCACTGTCTACATACCACGCATTCTTAGGAACCGTGTTGGTAGAAAGGAAAGATACCAATTAGAAATCCTTCTTGAACTTGGTAGAAAACTCGTTCATTTGAGTTTTTGCAGAGGTTGCCTCTGTTGCTGTTACAACAACATGCCTCTGTTGCTGTTTCCCTCTACCCTTCTTATTTGGACACTGTGATGCATAATGACCGTGCTTATGACAAATGAAGCACATGATTTTACTCAAGTCTTTCTCCTATTTGTGAGGCTGACTCCTCACTCTTTCTCTTACCCTTGTTGGGTCCTGTTGCCGCCTTATACACACCTGGGAGACGTGGAAGAAATCTTCAATCCACTCGGTGTGTCCTTGGGAAAGTTTGCTTGAGATTTGCTTGTGCCATCTCTCCCTTTTCTTTGGTATACTATTCCCTTATGTCTGGCCATCTCTAGGATCTGTTCGTTTGTGGGTTTGTGTCCATACAACTTTGTAACATTATCATACTCCTCAACCACTTCATTTGTTTGCTCACACCTTTCTTGCATTTTGAGCCAATGATCCATTAACAAAGGGTGAGTTTCTCCAAAGTTATTTTTGTGGTTAGAGCTTCTTGATTGCCCCACAAAGTTGTTTGTTGGAGGGAGGCCTTGCTCATTTATTTGACAAAATATTGGACAGGTGGACTCTTCATGAAAGTCTTCACATGCTCTACAAAAGGGTGGTATGTCCTCATTTACTACATTATTAGACTCTAACTGATTCAGTGGCCTTTGTTCTTGTTGAGGAGTTTTCTTTTGCCATCTTTCATTACCAGGCCTCGGTTGGAATCTATTATTCTGGTTTTGGGACTGTTATCGCACAATTTGTAGCTAGGTCAAAAGGTTAGAGGATTGAGGCCAAACTGGCGTAACAGGAACCTTCCCCACCCAATGTCACCTCAATGGGGAGGTTCTTTCTGTTTAGGGAGGTTAACCCAGGGGAGACGTCCCCGACAACCTGGGGTTTTGAACAGGCCAAAGTATAAAGATTAAGGTAAAGTTTCCTCCTCACAAGTTACCACCAAAGGTTAGATAATTTGGCTAATTAGCCAATAAAGAAGTGTATGCCCAAAAGAGAACACCTACCCGGAACAAGACAATAACAAAATAATATGTATGCAGGCTATATATCAGTGGGTTAGTACTTCATGTAATTATCTGACATCAATATATAAGCAAATGAAACAACAGGTATTAATGAGATCAACGTTTTATCAATATAGCAAGGGAAAGGTATTATTTCATCAATAACTATCGAGATGATGTAGCAAACAATATATTCAATCAATCATTCACTCAATAAATGCCTTTAACCATCATCTAATTGCTTATTATCAATTTTTGCAGCGTCAAGATGGAATAACCAACTGTGACGTCAGCCTAGTTAGGGTTTCAAAATTCAAGGTTTTGAGAGTTGGTTTGAGCACTATCACTTCAACGTTGTGTGTCTAAGATCAGTGCCTAAGGGTATATGGAGTCATTCAAGGAGAGGACGCAAAATTGAAGGGATGAAGGCTAAGGACAAGAGGGAAGGGTTCCAGAGTGTTGCAATGGCAGGGCCCTAGAATCAAAACCCTAGGGGAAAGAGGCTCACTCCGGTGTTGCTTAAGCAAGGCCTCGTGCTCTTTCCTCCTTCCTTAGGTCAAGCTTGGCAAAACGGCTAACAATTGAGAAGAGCTAAAACAAGAGGATCAATTGAGGGAGAGTGTTGCAATGGCAAGGCTCTATCACTAAAACCCTAGAAGATGGATGGCCCTAGGTGTAGATAACCTAGGCCTGGGATGTCACCCTCCTTTTAACCTTTAAAAATCAAAGCTAGCTTAAGGGAAGAAGTGGGAAGAGTGTAGCAAAGGCTAGGCTCTTTCTTCCGTCTTCAATGGCTGAAAATTTCTCTCTAAGGGGACACGAGACAAGGACCTACTTGTGTGCTTGTCACCTAGGGTTTTAAAATCAACAAATTTATAAGTAAATGCAAGAATACTAATCTACAACCATTCGATCAAGAAGTTTTGCAGGAAAAACACTTACATATCATGAAGAAAAGCATGTGCAAACCCTAGTTGTAACCTTCCTTCAAGAGAAATGCCAAACATGCCAAAAAAAATCCTTCCATCAACAAGTGTGCCTCACTTTAAAAGACCAAACACCCAAGTAGGGCGCAAAAATCAGACCTCACAAGAGAGTGAGTTGTGTTGTTATGTTCAAATGAGGGAAAAAATCCTCAATATATAGTGTATCATGACCTATAATTAAAATTAGGTCATCAAAAATAGCCGACAAGGCTACAAACCAAAGTCATACTGTTTTTACATTAAATGCTAAGTAAAAGACCTAAATGAGCAAAAAGTGAGATGTCAAGCCCCTTCGAGGGAGACGTTAGGCCCTTTTGGGGCTAGTCTAGCATCCAGAAGTCAAACGTTAGCCCTTCCTGGGCTCCTCCAAGCTGCCACACGTGCCAACTGTCCTGTCAAACTGCCACATGCTCAAGGTGACGTCAAGGCCTCCTGGGTGACGTCTTGGTCATCAAAGGGAGACGCTCCATCTGAGAAGGGTCAACCCCCCTGGGCTGGGCTCAGCCAAAGTGTCCTGGATGGAACGTCCTTCTTCTTCTCATGTGCAAGAGATCAATGAATCACTGTCCTGTCTCTGCCCTTGATGGGGTCCCAACAACCATCTGATGGGCTCTTCAGCCCCATGGAGGTCCGAGCTAATCATCTCCCCATGTGTACCGGTCTAACTGGTACCTGTCTGTCGGGTATGGTCCTGCACATCAGAAACTTCGCCCTCCATGGGCTCATTAGTCACATGGATCATAGCAATGTCAATCACGTTTCATCATTAATTTTATCAAATACATGCATAAAACCCCTGATATATCAATCAATAGCTCAAAGACATTACAATGACCTACAATGCAAAGCTGGAGGAAAAGACAAAATACCCTATTGGGCCAGCATCCATAAGAAAAGGAAAGTCTCTAGAGGGTACCATCCAAGCCATGTAAAACGAGGTGATGTGGTCAAGGGGATGTCCAGACATACGGGCAGAGTGAAAGACAAGGATGCATGATGTTACTTGTGGGTGCCTTTGTAGAAGGCAAGTTGTACCCGTCATGGATGCAATTCTTTCCAAGCCCTTTATTGCCGTTATTCTTTTCTCTTCTTCATTTGCTTTCTTCTTTTTATTTCAAGGACTAACTAGAGGACATTGCCTTGGCGTGGTGACCAGAGCTAACAATGTTACCCACAAGCACTTTCACAGAGATGATAAGGTTGGCTCGTGATGAGACCCCCTTTTCCTTGGCCATGCAACCAAAGGTCATTGCCCTGGCGTGGTAACCAGATAATGGCAATGTCATACTGCTAGGTACCCATGAACATAATAGGCTGGCTCGTGATGAGACCCCCTATCCTCTTGGCTAGGTCTTGTTTTGTTATTTTTCTTCGGGTCCCTCTTATTTCTTGCTGAGAGGCTTTTTATTGCCTTCTCGGGGATCCCTGGGCGAGGCATCTCTAGGTTTCATTTTTTATGGCTTTTATCTTTTACCAATTGCTTTTACCTTCTGGGCCTTTAGCCCTTTCTTCCCACGAGATAAGGTGCAACCCCACAAACAGATCATCCTAATGCCCGAACTAGGGGAATGGGACAGATGAGTGGGAGATAAGATGTAAAAGTGATGATATGATGGGAGCGGACGGTGGCTCTTCATAAATCCCCCTGGTGGCAAACCAAATGGGTACATGCTTGCTAGGACACTCTGTCAATCCCCCCAACCATGGTCAAGCGGGTCAATGTAAGATCCAAGAAGTTGTCAGAAATAAAAGGAGTAAGATGCATATATCTAAAGGTTATAATGATAAAAAATGACACATACCATGATACCTGGACCAATTACCTCATGGAGCAAGAGTCTTTTCCGATACAAATCCAAGCCGAAGGTGATGGATGCTGCTGCTGCTGACAAGACAAGTCTGATGAAAGAGAAGAAAGATGGGCCCTCCAGGGCCATGCTCAGGTCAATCCTGCCCTCGGTACTCCATGTCTAGGACCTGTGGGCCTCGAGACATGATCTCCTAGTTATCCCTAGAAATCGGGGATAATAGGGACATCTCCATGGCTATCAACCTATTTTGCAATGCACTAAGCTGGGTAGGATGAGTGGTCTCCATTATTTTAACCATCTCTGTTATGGCCTTTAAAGGGTCATAGGATGGATCTTTATTATCTGGAACTGCTGCTTTCTCTTTAGGATCTGACTGTCTTGAAGAACTGCCTCTTGTGAATCCCAGAAGGTTCGACTTTCCTGATGCTTGCATGTTTTTATGAATCTTGTTAGTAGTTTCTTGAGCTGCTTTGAGGTCAGTGGGTTCTTTATCTCTTAGTTGATATCTCATCTCCCCACCAAATGCCTCAATGTAGTAGATCAAGATAGCACTCTCAGGAGGTTTGATATCTGTGTGCATGCTTGAAACTAGTTCGTTGAGCCTTTTGTTGAACTCGTCCATGGTTTCATTTTCATTTTTCTTCATTGTGTTAAGAGCCGCCAAAAGATGACGGTGATCTCTCTTCTCCCCCCACTTTTCAGTAAAGGCATCAATGAGCTCCTTCAATGTTTTGAAAGAGTTATTTGGCTTGTCTTCATACCAGTCTGAAGAATCATCTTCTAAGGATAGAACAAATAACTTCATTTTGACATCTTCATAATCGTGTGCAGCACACCATTTATTTTTATATCTCATGAATGATTTGACATGCATTTTGGCAGAAATGACATTATTACCTTGAAAACTAGGAAGTTTCTCAATTGCTTTTTCTGGAATAGCATGCAGATAATTATTTATTGCACTAAAATCACATGGAGCATATATAGCCATTTCTGAAGTAAAACTACTATTAACAAAGAACAGGTGAATATCAAAACTTGACATTTTTCTTTAAAACTCTGAGGATAGGTTTCTTAGTTTCGACCAAGTTTGGGATGAACCTTCTTACAAAGTTGATCCGACCAAGGAAGGATTGTAGGTCTTTCTTGGTTTGGGGTAAAGGGACTTCTTGTATGGCTTGCACCCTTTCTGGGTCCATTTTCACCCCATCTTTTGCTATGATATAGTCCAACAGCTTGCCTTCATCAACTCCCAAGATTGACTTGGCTGGATTCAAGGAGATGCCATATTTTCGGCATCTTTCAAACACATGTCTGAGATGACTTATATGATTAGATCTTTCCTTTGAAAACACAGTTAAATCATCTTGGTATATCTCAATGATTTTGCCCATCAATTCATGGAAGGCAAAATCCATGGTTCTCTGAAATGTGGCACCCGCGTTTAATAACCCAAAAGGCATTCTAAGGTACTCAAAGGTGCCCCATGGTGTGGTGAAAGTTATCTTATTCTGATTCTCTTTCCTCACCAACACTTGATTGTATCCAGAGAAACCATCTAACATAGACATTATTTTTGACCCAGTAACTCTTTGCAACAGAGTTTCCATGTTGGGCAAGGGTTAATTATCCTTAATGCATGCAAGGTTCAAATTTCTAAAATCGATGCATAGCCTTCCTTATTCCCCCATTTTTCTTTCTAACTACTACCAAGTTAGAACACCATGAAGAATGCCTTGTTGGGGCAATGCTGCCCGCATCCAACATCTTTTTAAGTTCCGCCTGAACCAAAGGTGCCAACTTAGGATTTATTCGCCTAAGTTTTTGCCGGAAAGGTTTTGTGTCTTCTTTGAGTGGGATAGTATGTTGAAATACATCATCTTTATAAGCTTTGAGTTCATCATATGTAAAAGCAAATACATCCCGATACTCATTGACAAGACTTATTAATTCTTTTCTTTCTTTTTCTGAAGTACCTTTTCCAATTTTTATGAGCCTTGGGACTTCATCTGTCCAATGTTTACTTCTATGTAGCTGCGAGGTTTTACTACTTCCTTTTTCTTCTTATGCATGTCATGCTTGTCAAAGATCTTTTCTAAGGCAGTTATTCCTCTAGGGACGGGATTCTTTATTGGGTTATCCTCTTCATTATAATCTTTTTCTTCTTCTTTATAACTGACATTGAAATCCGAGAATTCTTGAACATTATGAATGAATCTTAGGATTTGTTTGTCATCTCTAAAGACTTGCCAATGATCAACATTGTCTGGAACTGAAGGTCTAAAGATTATTTCTAATTTTCCTTCTCCTTTCATTAAGTCCTTAGAAGGTTGGAGGGTTGAAGCTGCAACTGCCAAACTGTCAGCTAGACTGTTCTGATCCCTAGGAACTGAAATGAGATCCATAACATCAAACATTTCTATGGTATCCCAAATTGCATTTCTGTATCTTCTTAATCTTTCACTTTTGCATGCAAATTTATTTTTAACCTGGAGAATGACTAAGTTTGAGTAACCCTTTTATGCAAGTACATGCTTGATATATATATCATGGATGAATAGTTTATTTGTGTATTTTCAATTTATGATTGATTGTTGAAATAATAATAAACTCTTAGATTTATTTCTTATACTTAGTTTAGTTCAAGCCTTAGTATATTTGTTAGGGACTACCCCCCTTGACTTCGCTAGGAGTTAGCCTAGATGGAGGAGTTGAGGATTAGGTGACAACACCTTAACTCTCACTTGCGCCCAAGGACACACCGAGTGGATTGAAGATTTCTTCCATGTCTCCCAGGGGTGTATAAGGCGGCAACAGGTCCTTTACCTTTGCTCCTATTTGTTTGACCAAATAGGGCTAGGTTCTTGTTACCACCCTTCTTGCTGGCCTTTGACTCCATCTGAGTCTCCTCCTGAATATAGCCATCTGACAACTTTTGAAAGTTAGGAAGGTTCTCTTGAGCACAAATACCCTTTGACAAATGGTTCCCATGAAGCTGGGAATCCATTTAATGCCATGTTCACTAGCTCTACATTTGCAATCTTCTCCCCAATTGTTGCAAGTTGATCATGAATTTGCATGACCTTCATAGGTAATTGGTAATTGAATCTGGTTTGGTCATCTCTATGGATCTGAGTTTGTTTCGAAATATCATCTTTCTGTTTATGTTCTCGCTTTGGTAGAGGCCAACCATAGCATCGAACATCTCCTTTGCAGTTTTCTTCTCGGATACGCGAGGGCTCAAATGATCCTTTATGGTGTCCATGATCATCCTCTTGACTGTCACTTTCTTCTTCTTGTAAGCTACCAACTGCCGTGGATTTGTAGGCGAAGGCACAACATCCTTGACAATATCCTAGAGATCATTCTCTTCCAGTAAGAGTGTAACCCTAACCTTCTATGATAAGAAATTTGAGGCGCTATCTAGTCTATTCTTAAATTTGAAGCTAGTTGAGGCCATCTTTTTGATCTAAATTCCCACATCTGAAAAAATAATTCTTAAAAGAAATATTGAAACCCTCTAACTGCTAGTCCTTCTTTCCAACAGTTGATTTACTGCTGCAAACCCTTGAGAATCTCAATTAGAGAACCTTGCTCTGATACCATGTAAATTTTTCTAACCCTTGGTGACTGTTGTCCTATTGTTCTCTCATTCAATAACTCAAACCAAAATTCATTTAACAACAAAAAATTAAATTTCTGAACATTGCATCAGAGACACAATAGCTAACAAAAAAAAATGAACATCAGAAGAAATAAAACACATACATACCCAGGGATTTCTCCATCTAATCAACTTTTCATTCCTTTGATCAAAGCTTACAAGGTGACCTATGCAGCTTGCTCGAACCAGCAACTATACGGTCTTAAAATCACCTCAAACAGAAGTGTGCGACCTGTGTAATTGAGGGTACAACTATAGTATTTGGTCTGATATGCTTATGCCTTTCCTGGACAACAAATTTCTCTTTCTCCCCTCTCAACGCTAAAGCACACTCCAACAATCCACATAAAACAGTGTACGACCTGTTTTGAAGGTGTATGGCCTATGCATAAAGAAAAGACAACTACAACAGTGGTACAACCTATACTGCCTGTTGATATCTGGCTGATCTCTTTAGCATATTTGCTCCTTTTCTTCCTGATGCACTCTTCCTTCTTCCAGCTCTCTTGCTCTCTTCTCATATTAGGTCGACCTCTCCTCTCTTGTCCTAGATGCTGTGTGTCATCATCTCATGAAGGGCATCCTCATAGAACTTCATCTATGCTCTATAAAGTATGCCAATGGTCCTCATCGTGCCTTGAGAACTGTGAGGACACCCCAAAGGCACTCTTTAATGAAACAACATGCATCAAAATATGTAGAAATCTCCTTCAAGGCAAGATTAGCAACCCAAAATATATGATATCTTTTTCCTTTTGTTACCTCTTAGACCCTCACTTCTTGAGATAAAGTCCTAAAGCTGAAGTGAGGCCTTGGAGGAACTAAGAGGGATGCCAATGTCACTTCACAAACCATCTTCATACTTTTGGCTGCCTCTCCTCCGGCTCAATGGGGGCTTCCCTAGAATAGGATTACTAGAACTTATGCAATAAAGTCCAAGGTCAAATGAACAGAAAGTTCTAGCAAAACAATTTGGTATGTTTTAAGAAATAAGATGGATGAGTGGAACTGAGATTAGTGTCTTATAAATTGGGCAAATGGGGTCAATTCAAGGCTAAATGGGAGGCTATCCTAATGAGGAATAATGACCATTGAGGCTGAAACATACAAGCTACAAGAACCATTTCCTTTATGTTCCAAACTGCAGAAATATAACTAAGGAGTTTACTAGTGTAGATAAACTCCAATACTGATAAAAATTATGGTTATCAGGAATAATATGTATGTGCATCCATCCTAGAGTAGAGAAACATGCAATCATAAACGATACTCTATTGTTAACATAAAAGAAAAAGGAAGGGTGTTACCCAATTAATGACTCCATGAGCACATGTCAAGAGAATTCTAGCAAGAAGGATAACATTAAGGTTTAGAAGATGTCCTCACCCATAACGTGTTTCATTGTTCCTCTGGGCACATCCAATAGATATTCAATTAAGCTCCAAGGTATTTCTCCTAGAACCAACCATACATCAAATGGAGAGAGCAAACACTTATATGGGTTTCAATTCTATCTCCTCAACAATACAGAAGTTTTTGTTTTCCTAGATCCATTAGTTCTCTAAGGAATAACAATAAAGCATCCTTCTCAACAACTTCTTTACTAAAGTCTAAAGTAGCAATGAGTTGTTGAGATCCACTTTCTTTTCCAAGAAGAAACAATAAAATATCCAAGGGAAACAATACAATAATGCTCTCATGTAACCAATCTATGACAACAACAATAAAATAATGTTGGTTATGCCAACTTGCCAAGTGTTTTCTCCAAAGTGGTTGACCATGTCAACAAGCTCCAGTGTGTCTCTCAAACTCCACCAAGGTAGGTCGCTCCTATAACAACCTCCATAAATGAACAATAGCCAACTCTCAATGGCACGCATGTTCAAAATGCAGCAAGGGTTTTAAAACGACAAATTTGAAATTGCCATAACTGCCTCAGTATTCATCAGATTCTTTATTATAACCACTTTTTGAAAATGCCGCAGCTACTCTGCTTCCAATGGCGTTTACTTGGTAGCAATTAGGGCACTCTTGTAAAAATATATTTGTTGAAATTTAGCACCAAAAGTACCCTCAAATGTGTCATCCAAAAATAGTAAGACCAAGTAATAAGCAAGTACAAGTGGCACATGTGGGTGCTCCAAGCCAAAATCTACCATCAAAGAGTGTTAATAAATGTGCCAAAGATCTCCAATGAAGGTTTGGCTCACAACGAAGATGAATAAGAAGCCCACATGTGGGCATGCATGCTAAAAATAAGAAATTCTCTCACACATGCCAAATAAAAACTCCATGATGTGGTCTTGAAGGTGTAATCATTTCCTCAATAAATGTGCAAATGGTTAAATACAAGGAGGAAGAGGTCAACATATCAAATAATAACCCTCAATCCATGTGCAAAGAACAGATACATGCCAACTAACTCTATGGAAGAGGAGATGGCTCCATCATCAAGCAATAAAATAAAAATAAATATGAATAAGCCTCCAAATGTGTGGCAATAAGGGGAGCACTGTTGGATTTTAATATTATTCAATTACATTTAGTTTCTTTACAAATTTACATCAACTGAAGCATAAACCATGAACAATAGCAACAGTAATAACCAAGATCACAAGAAGAATAACCATGCACAGAGACACCAATACAGTAGAAAATGCTAAGATAAAATGATTATAATAGATTGATATATTATTACAATGATGAGAGTTTCATATATATAGAACATATGGTGATCATCCATGAAAGGATGTGTCCCTTGGATAATAAGTAACTACTTATTTATTAAGTATATTTATACGTTGTATTATAAATATCATGTCACACACATATATATATCTGGAAGAATGTATTCCCGATGTTGTCCAAACATCAACACTCCCTCTCAACGAGGGAGACATTCTCAACCAAGGTTGTTCACCATAGGTACACCCCCATGAGTGAATGTTAGCATGATGCTAACTGACACGTGGAAAACACCTCAAGCACCTCGAGTCCATATTATTCCTTGTCATGATCAAGGAAGGACTATGTTTGGGCCCATTTATCACAACTTACAAGTGCACCTTTATGATAAATGTATCCTATCTCCCTTGGTCTGCAGCCCAATCTAGGAGAAATTCTGCCTGATGCTACATCAACACTCCCTCTTAGCTAGGGACGTATCTTTCCATAGTAGTACACAACTACTGTCTAGAGACACACAGTCTCTGCCAGTGGTACACAACCACCATAGTAGCAAAAGGTTTGCCACACATGGCACTTCCATGTGGACTTCTAGAGGCTACACCCTCTAGAAACAATATGGTCAACTCCCATAATGTGTGATGTCAAGGGTCAACTCCCTTGACATGTCCTCATGTTCTCTCCACATGGGACGTTGGGTTATAAGCCCAAATGCACTTATCCCTTCTCGAATAGGTGTCCCACTTATCCCTTCTCAAATAAGTGTTCTGACAGATCAACTCAACTCAATTCACAGAGGAGTACGATCCGAAGAATGTTTGTCACACATGGCACTCCCATGTGGACTTCTAGAGGCTACACCCTCTAGAAACACTAGGGTCAACTCCCATAGTGTGTGACGTTAAGGGTCAACTCCCTTGACATGTCCTCATGTGCTCTCCACACGGGACGTTGGGCTATAAGCCCAAACCCACTTATCCCTTCTCGGATAAGTGTCATCACAGATCAATTCACTTTAGTCACAGAGGAGTACGATCTGGAGAATGTTTCAGGAAGCTGCAAACATCAATACTCCCTTTCAGCGAGGGAGACATTCTCTGCTATACCAAGTCTGTCACAGAAGTACTCGAACTTCGTCCTGGTAAGGGGTTTGGTAAGAACATCAACAACCTGCTTATTTGTAGGAAGGTATTGCACCAATATTGCCTTCCTCTGCACCATGTCTTGGATGTAATGGTACTTGATCTCAATGTGTTTCGATTTGTCATGAAACACTGGATTCTCTGAGAGCTTCACACAGCTCTGGTTATTACAATGAATAACGGTGGAATCTAGCACATGTCCAAATAAATCTGCAACGAGCTTGCGAAGCCACACTGCTTCACGGACTGCCACACTCAATGCAATGTACTTTGCTTCCCCAGTACTCAAGGCCACAAAAGTTTGTTTCCTACTACACCAGGAAACCATGGTAAATCCCAAAGTGAAGCAACACCCGGAGGTGCTCTTCCTGTCTACTGCGCTCCCTGCCCAATCAGAGTCAGTATATCCCTGCAATCTCATGTCAATACTAGAAGTATATCTCAGACCATGTCCAATTGTTCCTCGCATGTATCTCAACACATGCTTCACAACAATCCATTGTGTCTGTCTCGGTTGGCTCATAAATTGGCTAAGTGCACTCATTGCATAGCATATATTTGGTCTGGTGTTAACCAGAAACATCAATGATCCAATTAGTTGTTTATACAGGGTCGGATCAATTTCGTCGGAATCGGAAGAAGACACACTTAGTTTCTTCAGATTCGTCACCATTGGTGTAGCCATGGGTTTACAGTTTAGCATCCCAAACTTTTTCAATATCTCAACTATGTACTTCCCCTGACGTAGGAAGATCTCATCAGTTCTTTGCCACACCTCTAGTCCCAAGAAGTAGTGCTGCAGTGCATCATACCAAGATTCTTCATCTCGAACTCAGAGGCCAACGCATACTTGCCAACGCATACTTGCATTCAATAATAAGGCTCTCTGTACCGGTGAGGAGTAAATCATCAATATAGAGGACCAGAATCAGGGCCTCACCGTTAATAGTCTTGTAGTACAGGTTGGGATCAACAACACTTTTGCTGAAGCCCAAACTCATCAGGTGTCCATAAATCCTCACATACCAAGCTTGAGATGCCTACTTGAGTCCATACAGGGCTTTCTTCAACCTACACACATGAGACTCCTTTTCATGTATGACGAAACCATCTTGCTGCTCGATGTATATTTCTTCCTCAATCTCTCCATTGAGAAAGGCTGTCTTCACATCCATCTGATGTAGTTTCCATCCCATGGATGCTGCGAGGGCAATAATTGTCCGGATAGAAGTGTATCGAGCAACAGGAGTAAATGTCTCCTCATAATCTATTCCCTCCACCTGAGAGAATCCTCTAGCAACAAATCTTGCTTTGTGCTTCTCGATGCTTCCATCAACTATATGTTTGATTTTATAGATCCATTTGAAAGTCACTATAGACTTCCCATCAGAGAAAGAAACCTTGTAGCCTTTGTTCTCTAAGGATGAAATAGAGACAAGGTTCCTTCTCATCCCAGGTACAAATAATACATCACTCAAATGCAGTGGGGTGCCAGAATCCAATTGTAAGGAAGTGGATCCAACTCCCTTCACAGTATATCTGGCATGATCACCAAGTACAACATGCAAACGAGATTCTTTCTCTACTAGATCTATAAGGTGCTCTCTAAATCCAGTCATATGTCTGGAAGCACCACTGTCAATCAATGAAACATCATGACTAGTAGGAATCATACTTGAGAGGGCTGAAATGAAGAACTCTTCATCGTTCATGCTTGCATTCCTTGACTTCCTCTGAGGTGGTTCTAAATCAACATTAGCAGTGGAAGCATTTTGCTTTCCTTTCTTCCATGTAGGACAATTTTTCACATAGTGGCCATACTTGTCACATCTGAAGCACTGAACCTTTGACTTGTCCTTCTTTTTGTGCTCAAAAGTTGGTGCTGACTTCCTTCCTTTAAATGTTTTGCCGAAACCTTTTCTTTTTCCTTTGCTTTTCCTTGCACGAGTGGCAAGGGCTTGATTGTCATCATGATGGGAACATTGCATGCCTCTAGCTGCAAGTCTGGTCTCCTCTTGAGTACAGTCTGCCCATAAACGATCAAACTTGGGCAATTGGGATCGCTCACTGATACTTTGAATGAATGGCTCCCAATGGCTTGGAAGACCATTAAGGGTAATCATGACAAGTTCTCTATCAGAGATGATTTCACCAATAGCACCCAATTGACCTCTGATCTCTGAAATCTTCATGAAGAAGGTGGCAACTGTATCAAACTTCGTCATCTTGAGATTTTGAAGCTGGTGTCTCAAGGCAAGTGTTTTGTTGGTGTTGTTGCTCTCAAACAACTTCTTCAAGGCGTCGTACATCTGCTTAGATGTCTTCAAGTTGGAGATGTGAGGGATTAAATGGTTTCTCAGAGAATAGATGATGATCTTTCTGGCTTTTGCATCATTCTTCCTCCATTGAGATTTTTCTGCATCATTAGCTAATTCTGGTACAACTTCTTCAACGTACTTCATTAGGTCACTCTCTTATAGAGTGATGAGCAATCTAGATTTCCAAGAACTAAAGTTGGTTGTTCCATCAAGCCGATCTTCCACCAAAATATGGTTCACCATGGTTGTTGGAAGAGTGTAGAAACTTTAACCTGAGTTGCAGTTGCAAGAAAACAATGAATTGCAGGAAAGGTACGACGAGCTGCTGTAGAAGGTCAATGCATGTTCAATAGTTTTCTTTCAAGAACGCTACTCTGATACCATGTTGGATTTTAATGTTGTTCAATTACATTCAGTTTCTTTACAAATTTACATGAACTGAAGCATAAACCATGAACAATAACAATAATAATAGCCAAGATCACAAGAAGAATAACCATGCACAGAGACACGAGTACAGTAGAAAATGCTAAGACAAAATGATTATAATAGATTGATATATTATTACAATGATGAGAGTTCCATATATATAGAACATATGGTGACCATCCATGAAAGGATGTGTCTCTTGGATAATAAGTAACTACTTTTTTATTAAGTATATTTATACGTTGTATTATAAATATCATGTCATATATATATATATATATATCTGGAAGAATGTATTCCCGATGTTGTCCAAACATCAACAAGCACTCCACCTAAGTCAATGCTCCATGTCATAATAAAGCCATCCAAGTGTTAATAATCCCCAAATAGACTAGGGCACTCACTACAAAGGCTCAACCCAAACTCAACCATGCCAAATAAAACCATTGAAGGACTAGAAAACACCAACACATGAGGAGCAATAATTAATCATCAAAACTTAGGGAAACCCTTAGTTGATGGGTTCCCTATCCTGAAATGCAACAAGGGTCAATCAAATATGTGAGCAAATGCTAAGCAAAACCCTCCAATACCCTTCATATGCTAGATGTGAGCCTCCAACCACTGAAAACATGCCATACCACCATGGTGAACATATCCATCTATAATTACTAGGATGTTCCGTCCACAAAATATGTGCAACCATGAAGAGAGAACCAAGCCATGACAATCCATCACAAAGTAGAAATGAGTCTCCTCCAACCCAAAATATTCAAGCAACCCAATTGAAGTACCATCCTCATGAAGTTATCATCTTGCAAATTCCTGTAATGTGTGATGAAAATCACATATGTAATCCTTATGCTATATGAGGGGTAACACCTTTAACTCAAGCGCTCAAGAATTTATGCCTTGTTAGGTGGCAACAATTGGCTCCATATTTGGAAGTGTACACTCTTGTAGGGTGCAAGAAAACTCTAGAGTCTCCATGCTGCTCATGATGTATTTGCATAAAAGATGAAATGGCTAGAAATAGGGGATGTGATGGATCCAAAAATTCACATCTCCATCACACCCAGTGTACAATTGAGCCAATCTACGAAGTTTTCAAAAACGACTATACAAAAAAAGGCATGAGCCAAAATGCCAAAGGGAACAATAACATCTCCTTCTCTAATTTTCGTAGAGCTTATTCATCCTATTCTTCAGAGGCACTAATGCCTTCAACAATAATAGCGTTCAAGATTTACCCGTTCATGGGAAAATCTATCTTTTCTCCATCTAGATGGTTGAGATAAAATGTGTTTCTAGCAATTGCTTCAATCCTAAATGTTCCCAGTCACAATCTGTTAAATTCCTTATGATTTCCAAGCTTCTCATGCTGCTTATCCCATTGAAGAACAAGATCCATCATTGAACACCCTAAGCTTGGATCTCTTGTCAAACTTCTTTTTGGTTTCATCTTGACTTGCTGTAAATTTTTAAAGAGCCGCTCTCCTATGTTCATCCAACTCCACTAGCTAATCAATCCTCGCCTGAATTGCATGTTGATTTGTGGTGAAGCATTGCAATACTTTATATATCGAGTTCTTCGAATGGATTGGCAAAGTCACCTCCATTCCATAAACTAGCTCAAAAGGGCTCTTTCCAGTAGCTTGCTTTCTTGTGATTTGATCAGCTTGAAGTGCAAATTTAAGTTGGTTCTTCCAACTTCTCTTATTATCCCCAATTGTCTTCTTAATCATCTTCAAAAGATTCTTGTTATTTGATTTAGCCAATCCACTACCCTAGGGATAATGATTTGATGAGTGAGAGTATAATGCCATAATGAAGACACTCACCATCTCCATATATCTAAAAGCTTGGGCATTATTTGTTGTAATTTTTGCTGGGACTCCAAATCGGGTGATGATCTTCTCCTCGATGAAATCAATGATCACCTTATTTGTAGCCTTCTTAGTAGGGATTGCCTCAACTGACCTGGTAAAATAATCCATGGCTGTAATTATCCATTTGTATCCATTGCTTGAGTTGGGATGAAATTCACAGATAAAATCCAAACCCCATTGTTAAAATGGTGCTTCCACAACCATAGGCTATAATGGTAAGGATGCCACCTTCAATTTCCTTGAAAATAACGGACAAGGTTGGTAAGATCTAACAAATTTATGCACATCATAATATACTGTGGCAATAATAACCAGCTCCCAAAATTTTATGTGTATTTGCTTTTTGCTGCAAAATGTCCACCACATAGTCCATTGTGCATCTCATCCATTAACACTTGGTTCTTAGAGGGATCGACACATCTAAGAATCAAACCATTTGGGTTCCTCCAACTCATTCCTCTTTCCATGAGGCAATACTTTGCTGTATTCAACTTCAAATCTTTCCTTTTAGAACTTTTTACATAATCTAAAAAAGATAAATTCTGCAAATAATAAATGATATCTTTGTACCATTCACTTTGCTACAAATTTTCAAAAACAACCAATATGAGTTGAGGATTTAATACCATAGTATCATCAACATCACTCTCCCTTTCGAGGGAGGTCCTTTTGGACTACACCAAGCTTGTCTTAGAAGTACTCAAACTTCACATGAGATAGAGGCTTAGTCAACACATCTGCAACCTGCTCATCTGTGCCAACATATTAGAGCTTTACAACTCCCTTCTGCACCATGTCACGAATGTAGTGATACCGAATCTCTCTATGCTTCATCTTATCATGGAACACTGGGTTCTCTGTCATCTTTATGCAACTCTGGTTATCACAAAAGATCACGGTAGCATCCATCTCTAGGTCAAATAGACCTGTCAACAACTTCCGAAGCCTTATGGCTTCACAACTGGCGGAGCATGCTGCAATGTACTCCGCTTATGTCGTACTGAGAGCAATACTGGTTTGCTTACTGCTTTGCTGTAATGTCCCTTTCCAAATAGGAGCTCCAGAGAGGAGGCTTAATGGTCTAAACCACGCCGTTGGACTATAGCCAGGGCCAAAAAAGGGGTAAACAGGGTTACTAGAGGTCACTCCAGTCACAGGTGTTATATTCGGAAAGTGACATTGAGCTCAAAAGGGTTAAAAGCGCTTTTAAGTCATTATGAGCTAAAAATAGAAGTCAACAGTGAATTAGGGTTTCAACAATAATTTAGGGTTTTGGAAGTCAACAGTGAATTAGGGTTTCAACAGTGATTTAGGGTTTTGGAAAGCTATAAAGGAAGGGTCAGCGACCTAATTCATCATTATGCAGATTATGATTTGTCATCGAGGAGAGAGGCGCATCTCAGGAGAGATAGTTCAGTGGATTCCAGGAGGAAGAAACCAGTTGGCTGATTTCGGTGTTGAGAGACACACCCTAGTCACCGGGAAGATCACACAGGTCTTCCATCATCCTTCAACAACAGTTACTCAGTGTTCAGCAGCAAGGGCGCATTCATCCAAAGGGAGGGCGCAACTTCTGGGAGGTTTAGAGATCAACTTGTCCCATCCAAGGAGAATTCTGAGATTTCCCTCCGACCCATTTGAGAGGAAGGCAAGGCGCATCTTTTGCCTGTTTCCTCGCCAGATTCTGATGGAGGAATCATCTGGCGCGCATTTTCCAGACTTGGGAGTGCGACACTTTTGGCGGATACATTCAGGGTTCTCGAGCGAGCATCGGGCCATATTCAGGGAAACCCTTCCGACCCATTTCCCAGTAGACCAAGGCGGTCATTTTGAGACACATCTCGTTCGATTCCGACGGTGGAATCACTAGGACGCATTTTGCCAGAGAAAGAGGGGCGCATTCCCCCAGGGGGATCCATCCGGGGTCCAAACCCACCAGCAGAGGGGTCCGACAGTTACCAGTACTGAGGACTAGGCCAGGGTGCATCATTTGGGACAGTTTCCAGGCCATTCTGAGAGGTATAGCTCCCAGGGCGAACTTTCCAGACTTCCAACAGTTACTGTATGAGCTGCCATAGTTCCAACGCATCCATTGATCCTGTAGTGCTCACATATTTCGGGTATTATCTTTTGTTGTTTATTTGTATTCCGACGAAGATCCTTTTGTCTTTTGATCTAGCCGAGTGTTGTCATTTTATTCAGCCGCATTCGGCCTTTTGTAATCCGCAGAGATATCATAATATAAACTTTGCAGTCCTTTGTCGCATTTATTATTTGTATGACCATTTATATGCTGTAAATGATTGATCCTACACACACATTAGCAACGTTTCCTAGACTAGCCAAGTCAGGAACATTACAGTGGTATCAGAGCTTTAGTCCTACCAGCCTGTGACTAAAGACAATGAGTGCAGCAGAAGACCCAGAGGGCCATGAACACGTAGGTGACAAATATGTCACTTACATCAGGCATAAGGAAAGAAGGCATAGGCCTGACTTTCTCCCTTTTCCTCCTAGCTCAGAGGAAGAGGAAGAGGCACACATAGAAGCAGAGAGAAGGGTAGAGCGTGAGGCTGAGCGCGAGGCAGAGAGGATGCTAGGAGACAGATATGAGCGACCAGAGGGAAGTGGCAAAGCCCTCGTAGATCCAGAGACAACTTTCATGCAGGTTATCAACGATATGTTAGCTAGTCAACGGACCATGTCTATGTCCTTGGCACAGGTGGTTGATAGATTGGCTAGAGTGGGCACCCCAGACACACAAGCCCCGCATGCAGCACAGGGGAACTCAGGAGCAGGCAGTAGATCCCAGTCACCCTCTCGCACATACATCTCTGCGAGTAGGATTCCCAGATCCTTGTTTCCAAGTTTCCAGAGGGCATCCCCGGTAGCAACACCACCATCGATAACACAGAGGCCAACCACTCATGCAGAGGACATTGCAGAGTATAGGAGGGAGTACGCAACATTGGGTCATGACTTCCATCAGGACATGACCCTAGTCGAGTATCGTGGACTCAGACTTAGGAATCGCCCCATAGAGCTACAGAGAGGAGGACCACAACAGCAGCAGGGGCATAACATGGATTTCATCCGAAAAGTTGGTAAACTCACCATACCTTCTTTCGACGGATCGTCCAAATGCACTGCCAGAGCTTGGGTACAAAAGCTAGACACATACTACAAGCTCAACCAGATGACCGAAACAGAGGCCATCAGTTTCGCGACCTTACACTTGGAGGGTGAGGCACACGAGTGGTGGTATCATGGATTGCTGACATTGGGTCACAGTCGCATCACTACTTTTGGGGAGTTCACAGAGAGGCTCATGGACAGGTTTGACAAGAGGGATCCCGAGATCCACTTCAGGGATCTAGCCCAGTTGAGACAAACTGGCATAGCAGAGGCGTTCATCATAGAGTTTCAGTGGGTAGCCGTGGCAGTGACAGATATATCAGAGCCCAGGCTGATGATGCTATTCACAGAGGGACTCACCGAGCCTTTGAGAGAATGGGTGAAGGCATACAGGCCTCCCACCTTGCAGGATGCCATTCTTCGTACTCGAGATTTGGCAGACTCATTGCCAAAGACTAAAAACCTTTTCCAAACCCTTCGTACCCCAGAAGGATCGAGACAGGAAGCCATTTCAGAGAGAATGGAAGGGCAAGGAGAAGTTGGATGATGAGACTAGGCGAGAGCTTATGAGGAAGAAGCTTTGCTTCAACTGCAGAGACCCTTGGGTCCCAAGCCACCGGTGCATGGGCAAGGGAGAGATTCATTATATTGAGGTGGCAACAGACAGTGTGGACAGTGAGGAGGAGGAGCACGACAGTGGATCCACTAGCTCAGAGGAGGAGTCATCACAAGCAGAGGAGCAACCTCCCCGTAGACCACCGACATCGACAAGAGCCCATCCTCCAGTAGTCCCACAGCCGCTTGAGCAGGCTAATAGGAGGAAACCAACAAAGGGAGGAGTCATAGCGACTCTTTCTGGTGTTCCCAGGTATGATACCCTCCGGATCAGAGGGACTATTCAGGGGCAACGTGCAATCGCCCTGATAGATGGTGGGGCCACCCACAACTTCATCGACGCTTCACTAGTATCGAGACGGGCACTTCAAACAGAGGAGTTTGAGGGGTTTGATGTTGCAGTAGCAGATGGCCACACAGTGGAGTGTCTAGACAAAGTTCCAAATTTGGAGGTAAAGTTAGGCAACTATACAGTGAGACACATTTTATGTGGTTGACCTATCTGAGACAGATGTAGTGTTGGGAGTCCAGTGGATGATTACCTTGGGAAAAATCACCACCAATTACCAAACCTTGGAGATGGGATTCAGAGACCATGACGGGAAGAAGGTTGTTCTGAGAGGTATGTCGACACGAGCACCTAGGACAGTTTCAACCCAGAGGATGGAGAGGATATTCAGACATGGGGAGGTAGCATATGCCGTCGAGTGTTTGATCACTACGCAGAAGGATTCAGATGGTCGACAACAGTATCATACAGAGATCAAGAATTTGTTGGGACGACATCAACAGGTTTTTGAGTCGATTCCACCAGGGAGACCACTTGACAGGGGGTTTGAGCACACCATTGAGTTGGAAGAGGGGGCCAAACCAATGATCACCTCCCGCTATCGTCATCCTAGGAGGTTCAAGGATGAGATAGAGAAGGCAATCAAGGAATTGCTAGCGATGGGACACATCAGACCGAGCAACAACCCATTCGCTTCTTCAGTTGTCTTAGTTCTGAAGAAGGATGGCACCATGAGGATGTGCATTGATTACCGAGCCTTGAACAAGAAAACCATCAAGAATCGGTATCCTATCCCATGCATTGACGAGTTGCTGGATGAACTGCATGGGGCAATTTTCTTCTCAAAGATTGATCTACGCACTGGGTATCACCAGATCAGTATCCGAGAGTAGGACATAGAGAAGACGACATTTCGATGTCACTTTGGACATTTCGAGTTCCTGGTTATGCCATTTGGGCTAACCAATGCATTCGCCACGTTCCAGTCTTGCATGAACCACATATTCAGGGATCAGTTGAGGAAATCAGTCTTGGTTTTCTTCGACGACATCTTGGTCTACAACAAGACATGGCAGGAGCATATTAGGCACTTGGATGAGGTATTGAGCATCACGAAGGCACAGTCATTATATGCCAAAGAGTCCAAGTGTGAGTTCGGTATGACAGAGCTGCTTTACTTAGGCCATATCATCAGTGCACAGGGGGTACAGGTGCACCAGGAAAAGATCAGGGCCATTCTGGACTGGCCAACACCCAGGAACGTAACAGAGGTGAGGAGTTTCTTCGGGCTGTGCAGCTATTACAGGCGGTTCATTTGGGGTTTTTCTCAGCTTGGAGCACCGCTGATGGATCTTACCAAGCATGGGGCTTTCATCTGGACCGAGGAATCACGGAAAGCGTTTGATCACATGCAGGAAGTCATGAGCACTTGTCCAATATTGGCATTACCAGACTTCACCTTGCCATTTGTACTAGAGTGTGACGCATCCGGCGAGGGTATCGGGGCAGTTTTGATGCAGGGAGGACACCCCATTGTATTCGAGAACAGGAAGCTCAGTCAACTCGAGAGGTTGTACTCCATTTATGACAAGGAGATGTTGGCAATCATGCATGCCTTGACCAAATTCAGACAATACTTGGTGGGTAGCAAATTCGTGGTCAAGACAGATCACAACAGCTTGAAGTATTTCCTTGAGTAGAAGGACCTCAGTGAGCGCCAATAGAAATGGGCGACGAAGGTACAGGCATTCGACTTCGACATAGAGTATGTCAAGGGGAAGAAGAACATTGTGGCTGATGCACTATCGAGGAGACCTGCGGCCTGTTCTTTGATGGAGATTTCAGTAGATTGGAAATCCCACTTGTTAGTGGAATATTCCAAGAACAAGTTCGCTTGTGAGGTGATGGATGGACAGATACAGGATGACAGGTATAGGGTCATTGACGATGTCATATTCTACAAGGATAGAGTCTACTTGGTGCCAGATTCGAGGCTCAAGAAGAAGATCCTCACAACAGTTCATGATTCACCACTAGCAGGCCATTAGGGGTTCTTCAAAACCTACAGACAGATCAGGGAGAGGTTCTCATGGAAGGGCCTCAAACAAGACGTTATGAGACATGTCAGTGAGTGTGTGACTTGCCAGCAGAACAAGTCAGAGCATGCTCTTCCAGCAGGGCTACTTCAACGACTCCCCATTCTAGAGTAGAAATGGGAGAGTATATCGATGGACTTCATCACAGGCCTACCCAAGGTCCAGGGTAAGGACTGTATCTATGTAGTGGTCGATAGATTGACCAAGTTTGCTCACTTCTATGCCATACCGATAGAGTGCGGCGCAGTTCAAGTAGCCGAGCTATTCTTCAGGGAGGTCTTCAAACTTCATGGGTTGCCGAGGAACATCGTTAGTGACAGGGAAAGTTGGTTCATGGGGACATTTTGGAGAGAGTTATTTCGGTTGGTGGGGATAGAGCTGACACCCAACACCAGCTATCACCCTCAGATAGATGGGCATACCGAGATTATCAACAAGTGGGTTGAAGGATATTTGAGGAACTATGTAGGTGGACAACAAAGAACATGGGTAAAGTGGCTACATCTAGGAGAGCATTGCTACAACACCACTTTCCACATGTCCATTGGTATGGCACCCTTCTGAGCATTATACGGATATGATGCTCCCACTTTGGTAGACTTGGTTTTCGGGGATAACAGAGCTCCCAAGGCCAAGGATTGGATCATAGAGAGTCAGGAGATTCTCATGTTGCTGAAAGAGAACCTACAGATGGCACAAAACCGACGGAAGATGAGTGCGGACAGGCACAGGATAGAGCACAACTTTGAGGTTGGGGATTTGGTTTTCTTGAGACTCCAACCTTACAGACAGTCATCTCTGAAGAAGAGTGGGGCCGAGAAGCTCAAGCCCAGATTTTATGGCCCTTACAGGATCATGCGCCGAGTAGGCAAGGTTGCTTATGAGTTAGAGCTTCCAAAGGGGAGCAAGATTCATAACGTGTTCCACGTATCTTGCCTCAAAAAGGCAATGGGACAATTCATTAGCACATCAGAGGAGCTTCCCCCATTGGATGAGGAGGGACAGTTGGAGCTAGTTCCGGAGGAGGTGTTGGAGTTCCGGTAGTGGAAACTGAGGAGCAGGGTCATTAAAGAGTGTTTGATCAGATGGAGAGGGTTTCCGGTAGAGGACGCTACTTGGGAGAGCGAGCAGGTGTTGCAGCACCCTCGACTGGTGTTGCTTGAGGACAAGCAATTTTGGGAAGGGAGGACTATAATGTCCCTTTCCAAATAGGAGCTCCAGAGAGGCTTAATGGTCTAAACCATTCCGTTAGACTATAGCTAGGGCCAGAAAAGGGGTAAATAGGGTTACTAGAGGTCATTCCAGTCACAAGTGTTATATTCGGAAAGTGACATTGAGCTAAAAAGGGTTAAAAGCGCTTTTAAGTCATTATGAGCTAAAAATATAAGTCAACAGTGAATTAGGGTTTCAACAGTAATTTAGGGTTTTGGAAGTCAACAGTGAATTAGGGTTTCAATAGTGATTTAGGGTTTTGGAAAGCTATAAAGGAAGGGTCAGTGACCTAATTCATCATTATGCAGATTATGACTTGTTATTGAGGAGAGAGGCGCTTCTCAGGAGAGATAGTTTAGTGGATTCCAGGAGGAAGACACCAGTTGGTTGATTTCGGTGTTGAGAGACACACCCTAGTCACCGGGAAGATCACACAGGTCTTCCATCATCCTTCAGCAACAATTACTCAGTGTTCAACAGCAAGGGTGCATTCATAGAGAGGGAGGGCGCAACTTCTGGGAGGTTTAGAGATCGACCTTTCCCATCCAGGTAGAATTTTGAGATTTCCCTTTGACCAATTTGAGAGGAAGGCAAGGCACATCTTTTGCTTGGTTCCTCGCCAGATTCTGACGGAGGAATCATCTGGGGCGCATTTTCTAGACTTGGGAGTGTGACACTTTTGGTGGATACATTCAGGGTTCTCGAGCGAGCATCAGGCTGTATTCAGGGAAACCCTTCCAACCCATTTCCCAGTAGACCAAGGCGGTCATTTTGAGACACATCTCGTCCGATCTCGATGGTGGAATCACTAGGATGCATTTTTCCAGAGAGAGAGGGGCGCATTCCCCCAGGGGGATCCATCCAGGGTCCAAACCCACCAGCAGAGGGGTCCGACAGTTACCAGTATTGAGGACTAGGGCAGGGCGCATCATTCGGGACAGTTTCCAGGCCATTCCAAGAGGTTTAGCTCCCAAGGCGAACTTTCCAGACTTCCAGCAGTTACCGTACGAGCTGCCATTGTTCCAACACATCCATTGATCCCGCAATGCTCACATATTCCGGGTATTATCTTTTGTTGTTTATTTGTATTCAGGCTAAGATCCTTTTGTCTTTTGATCTAGTCGAGTGTTGTCATTTTATTCAGCCGCATTCGGCCTTTTGTAATCCGCATAGATATCATAATATAAACTTTGCAGTCCTTTGTCGCATTTATTATTTGTATGACCATTTATATGTTGTAAACGATTGATCCTACACACACATTAGCAACGTTTCCTAGACTAGCCAAGTCAGGAACATTACATTTTCCACGAACTGACCCCAAACTGAAACAACATCCTGAAATGTTTTTTTTGTCTGAAGCACTTCCAGCCTGTTATTGCACAGTTTGTAGCTAGGTCAAAAGGCTAGAAGATAGAGGCCAAATTGGCGTAACAGGAACCTACCCCACCCAATGTCACCACGATGGGGAGGTTCTTTCTCTTTAGGGAGGTTAGGCCCAGGGGAGACGTCCCCGGTAACCTGGAGTTTTGAAGAGGCTAAGGTATAAAGGTCAAAGTGAAATTCCCTCTTCA
>JZKD02S0351659.1:806445-816757 GCA_000966675.3 Picea glauca
AGTCAAGTACAAAATAGAACATAAAGTACATAGGACAAAGGCAAATGTCTCTCCCACATGTGCTAAGAAGGGATAACACATGGGGAACACCTCCTCAGGTACCAAATCAACACTTGAAGGGTTCTTTTCTTTCCTCCTTCCCTCGAGACATATCCCTCTACTTGGGCCTTTTCTCTCCTGTTTTGGTTGGCGCACCTAATAGGGTTTGATGCTGGTCCTCCCATATTTAAACTTAATTTGCCAGCTTACATAAAGTCTCGAGCTAATGTGAAATTTGAAGGGGATACTTGATATGAACTGTTTATGTGGCTTCTATCCTAAGTAACAACTTACTTTGTATAATCTAAGGGGTTTTATACCTTGTGAACATTGGTTTTACCTGGTTCCATACTTTGATTTGATTTGGATGCACCTGACATGGTTCTTTGAAGGACATCCCATGCTTTCACCCTAGATGTTGTGCTTCTGTTTACAGGCTATGGCATATGTGATGCAGAGTGTTGAGTCATTGGATGGCTTGACACACTTGGATACATGCTCTCACACCTACTGGACCTTGGACGATGGACAGATGGGCTTGGATTTGATAGATATGGTCACGATGGCACACTTATGGGTAGGAATTCCATACTTTGGACAGTGCACCCACACCTTACCCAACCACTTGATGGAGGATGTTGATCCAGATCTTGAGGGTTGAGATCCAAAAGGCTTGAATGTCGACAGAGGAGGAGAGAAAACACACAAATTTGCCATGAAATTAATCACAAGAACATTGATGAAAATCCATGAATTGAATACACCACAAAAATATGAGAAAGAGAGAAAGAGTTGGAGAAGAAGGATTCCATTAAGAATAACCATTACATGCAATGAGGCCAATTTTGGGACCTCTCCTTCTCGAACTTCACTCTCTTCCTATTGCTTTTTTATAAGGTGTCTTTTTGACGAAGTCAATTTTGATTAGGTTTGACTTCATCAATTACATATGTATCAAGTTCCCTTTTACATAAAAATACGAATTTATGACTTATACATCCAAACTTAGACTATAGGCCCCCCTAAGATTCGGATCAATCACCCCCCCTTAGAAAATGATGGTCCCCATCATTTCACCCATGCTTAAAAAGGAAACCCCATTATGTTCATTGTACCATCATGATTACAAGGTGTCGAGTGCCAATGAAGATAAGGGTTTTGTGTGGTTAACCCATAACCGTGGGTTTGTGGATGACCCATAATCGATTTGGAAATAACCAGATTTTTTACCCATAATGGGGTGTTTTACATGGGTAAAAAAAATTACAATAGGATTTAATAAATCCAAAAAAATAAAAATTGAAATGAAAAAACCTTATTTTCTTGGCAGCGGACCTCTAGCTACAATTTTGTTCATATCTTTTGATACAGGTGATGAAATTAAATTCCTTTGAAGACCCATTTGAGGTAATGAAGAGAGCTATAGTAAGCCCTCTGAAATGCTCTATAGAGGTCATGGCACTTGCATAAAGTTTGTAGAAGATAGCTTCCCTGTATTTTGTCCATTATTGTGCTCCTATGGTGTCCATACAGTTGTGGGTAAGCCGAGAAAGGGATGGAATGAGGTCGCCCAAGCTAGCAAATGCTACATGTAGATTTTTCAAGCCATAAAATGGTTGCATGAATCTGCAATAATGCTGAATATGAGAGAATCGAGTGTAGAGGGCCACAAAGGATGCTAATGGTTTGTAGAGAAGCTTGGGTTGTTGTAGAGGCCATGGAATCTCCGTGAGTAGCATGGAAACCCTGCAAAATTTATGAAAATGTTGTAGACTCGTGGATGTAGTGAATCCATGTAAGGATGCTCGTACAATGGTGAACGAAGTTCCGAGGGCATAAAAACTAATGCCTGTGGACCAACTTTGATACTTACAGTGTATGGCCCAACAAATGGACTCTGAGAGTGCCAAAATGAGGTTGGAGATTACTGCAAATATTTGAACCCAAAATATGCTTCAAACCTTAGTTCCCATGGAGTAGTAACCCGCTCTGATACCATTGATCTAGATCTTGAGGGCTAAGATCCGAAAGGCTTGAATTGCCGAGAGAGGAGGAGAGAAAACACACAAATCTGCCATGAAATTAATCACAAGAACATTGATGAAAATCCATGAACTGAATACACCACAAAAATATAAGAAAGAGAGAAAGAGTTGGAGAATAAGGATTCCATTAAGAATAACCATTACATGCAACGAGGTCAATTTTGGGACCTCTCCTTCCCGACCTTCACTCTCTTCCTATTGCCTTTTTATAAGGTGTCTTTTTGACGAAGTCAATTTTGATTAGGTTTGACTCCATCAATTACATATCTATCAAGTTCCCTTTTACATAAAAATATGTATTTATGACTTATACATCCGAACTTAGATTATAAGCCCCCCTAAGATTCAGATCAGACGTTGCACTTGGTTTGGCTTGGACAACATGCAGAGATGAGATGCATCCTCTCTCTACCTTGGATGCTACCTTCTACACCTAGGACGTTAGGCTTTTGATGATGATGTCATGAACTAGGGTTTGATGGAGATGATGGGGTTTGCATGCCACATGGACACCTCACACCACATGATCCCACATGATGATTTGATGTGACGTGGAATTTCTCCACCTTGTTTGCACCTTGGATGATGACACATGGCCTTGGGAGGCCCTCCTTCACCCTTTGGAGGCTTGACGTCACCACACATGTGGCATTATCATGATTTATTTGTATTATTTATCATTATAGAGGTTATTTTGAGGGGTCGACCCCACTTTTAGCATGGATTGTTGATGTTTTACTCAAATTATGTGGACAATTAGTGCTTGGTTACCTCATATAAATAGAGGAAGCACACATTTTCATTTTTGATCATCACAACTCACACTTGTGAGAGACCACTTTCTAAAATGTTTGCTCTATCTCTCTCGTTCTCTTGGAATCTAGTGTGCACCATTTGAAGGAAGGTTTTTATTGGATGCTTGTCTCTTGTTGATGGTTAGGTGGTGAATTAGGGTTTCCTCATGCATGCACTTGGCCTAGTAAGTCTTCTTTGTTCAAGTTTCTTGCTTGTGTGTGGTATACCTTTGGGAAATGCTATTTTAGAGGCTTAATTGTTGCGTGTACCTTGTATGCTTGAAACCCAAGGAGGGATTAAGAGGCACTATCCCCCTCCTACTTTCAATTATCATTGATTGTTGAAGCATTAAGACATTATTCTAAGGATTAAGAAGTTTTATACCCTAGGGTTCTTGTTTTGGCTAGTTTAATCCTAGGGATTAAGAGGCTTAATCCGCCTAGGGCTTGACCTAGTTCAATTAAATTTTGTTGCTAGAGGTTAGAGTGAAAACGACACCTAGGGTTTATGAGGCTCAGTGTTGCAGGAAGTGCCCCCCCCGCTCCACCCTCGAAACCCCGCTCCAAGCGGATTCTCCATGGAAGCTTCTCCGGAAGCTTGCTTCCGGATTTCGGAAGCTTGCTTCGGGGTGCAAAATGGGCGCTTCCTAATGAATCTTGTTGGCCTATTGCTCTATTCTTCTATTTCTTTAACAACATTTGTGGAACTTTACCTTGGCTCTGATTCTACGACTTAAATCTAGTAATCGAACATTGTGGACTGTGCTAAAAATCTGTACTAAATGCTGTTATAGAGTTGCTCTGATGGTATGTTGGTCTGGAAAGTAAACACACAAATTGATCTTTGCTTACAACATAAATTTGACAAGGCATTTTGGATATTAGTAATTTAGTATAATTCTTATCTTTGCAATGTTTTGATGTGTTCTTGCTCTAGTTAAACCATATGAACAAATCGATGCTTAAATAAGTCCAGTGACCTCATAAAAACGTAAAACATCACTTTCCATTTGTCATTGTTTTAAGGGTTTACACACAGTCCAAATCTGCAGAGTTCAAGCTACCTCTAAAGTTGATGATAGATACTTAAAAGACTTGATAAATATTGCTGGTTTGTTGCACTGTTTACACAGTTCATTCCTCTATTTTGACCAACATCTATGGATCTTACATTGGCTTTGTTTCTATGACTTCAGACTAAGGACTTAGGAAACTACCCTAGCCTAGGGGGAAACCCTAAAGTCAATTAAGCTAAGTCATTATAGATTAGAGTGGAAGTGCGAATTACCTTAAATTGATTAGCAAAATTAACCTAAGAAACCAATCCTATACTTCAAAGATGTTGCAAAAAAATGTGACTTGGAGAGTTACAAAATCGTTTAGTGACAAGATTCATAGCATTTAGCAACTAGACTCTAGAGTGTAGCACAATTTAAACTTTATTGTTTTGGACCTTTTGATCTTCATAATTCAGTGCAGATGGCCTATTTTGTAATCATAACTATTTGGTCATGAGTCATGATTCATGTTATTGTTGACAGTTGCTAGATGATTGATTTCATTTCATAACTTAATGGTCTACTTTCTATTATATGGATTAAAAATTTGTATGTTGGTTTGCAAGTTTGTAATTGCTAGATTCTAGATGGTTGATGCTCGAATGATTAATCATTGATGTACTACTACTTACTACTATGGATGCCATTTTAATGTTACAATGTACAAATATGCATGTTTTCATACATTCTGCAACTAATTTGTCTTTCTGCATGTTTTTTAAATATAAACACAATATATATATATATATATATATATATAACATACTCTCTTTCGGGACGCTTCGCTTCCGAGGGTTTTTGGAAAATGACGCTTCCCACGCTCCCACTTCCTAGAATGCTCCCGCTTCGTGCATCATTGATGGGGCTACATGTAATGTTCCCAACCAAATCTGATGTAAATATTAGATAAATGTGGTTTATAAATTTTGTCAAACACTTAGTATACAAGCCCTCAACTCTCTTGAAATCACTTCAATACTTGTTGTCCCACTTATTTCAAGTTTAAGGGTTCAAGATTATGTCAAACACATCATATTCAACACCTAATCCCTTCCCAATGAGTGGCTGTTCTGAATTTATACTTGCTGTTATGTTTATTTGCAGCTGGCTGGTTGAAGTGTTTTGTCAAACACTTTGCATACATATGGCTGTATATTTCATCATTGGTTTTGTTTCTTATGTATGGTGGTTGTTGGGCATGAAATGACATGTAAATTATACAAGAAATGCATAGGAAACGATACTAAGAAATTCCAATACACAATGAAGCCAAAATAACTTAGATCTGATTTTATTATTTAATTTGCTAACCTCAATACATGGGTGAATATATTTGATGTAAATCTGATACAAAATTATATGGCTGATGTAGAAGGCTCCAAACACTAAAAATATGCAACAAACCAACTCTAGAAACCCTCCAAAGGGTACCCACAATGGATCTCCTCCAAGAATGCAATCTACCACATGATAACCAAGCTACCAAGTGCCAATAATTCGCCCTGCTCCAATAATTTCGCTCAGTCACTAATCAATCTATTTTCTAAAGGAATGGCACTCAAACCCTTCTCCAAAATTCGCCCTGCTCCAATAATTTCGCTCAGTCACTAATCAATCTATTTTCTAAAGGGATGGCACTCAAACCCTTCTCCAAAATTCGCCCAAGCTGAGTACAGTTCGGCCCCAAGAGATAAATGCTCAACCCAACTCCAGAAATGAAGATCTTGACCTCTGAATATGGTCCTTCAAGCAATAACTCGCCCAGCTATGAAAACAAATAAATATGGAGCATGAAAACCCCAATAATGCCAAAAAGATGTAACCCGAGGGATGGAAAATGTTCCTAGTACAAGATCTCTACCAGATCCAACTCTCTGAATCCAAATTGAATTGTTTTCTCCTTCACAATGCGCCCTCTCTGTAGGAAACCTCTAGATCTGCACCCTGACTCTTCTTTCACTATAAAAACCAAACCTGTGGCTGAATAGAATGGTGAGGGAGGAATCTTTCACCTCCTTGACCAAACTTGGAACAGGAATGGGATAATCTTTCATTCCCTTTCTGATCTCTAGGGCTTATTAAGTCAAAACCCTAAAAATCCCCAAGTACCATGGGCTCTCTAGCTAAGAAGCCATACATCAAAATATCATTCAACATAATGAGAGAATAAAAGCCCCTATCTCTCTTTTATACCCTTGTTCACCTTTTCTCTCCAAGTGAATTTTTAATTTGCTTTTAATATTTCTTCATAAAATCACTTTATTAATTAATTAACCTTTTTTTTCTCTTAAAAGTGATTAATTTTCCCTTGTGGCTTCTTCGGCCACTGAAAGTCAATTTTTATCATCTTATTTTGTAGAACTTTTCCTCCCGATTCAAATGAGCTATTACACTAAGGGGTTTCTTCAAGTATTATGCCCGAAATGACCTCCTTAGTGAATTTAATTAAAATATGCTCCATAATAACTCAAAATTACGGAAATCATCGGAATGCAACGAAACCAAAGACAAGCTGTGCGGAATGGATCCCGATGATGAAATAAGGTGAATAATGTAAGTCGGGCCCCATAAAGCTCCTCAATACCTCCTGAACTCACTATCACCCCCAACTGGCTACTCTGGCAGGCATCCCACTCTGTAACATAAAAGAGTCCAAAAATGGGGACATTACACTATATGCCCTAGGGTTTGTTTTAAGAAGTTGAAGTTAGGGTTTATGAGGCTATATGCCTGAGCTTGATCTTCACACCTCTTGCACCTTGCAATGTTCATGGTGTGTTCCTTGACTCCATTGCCCAAGAAAGAGAAACGACCTTAGTTGAATGCAGGTGATGGTTGAAACCCTAGTTAAATTAAATGCTCTCTCTCTCAAAATTCTCTCTTAAAATTGGATTTATGACATCATTTGCGAGTTAATTGTACCCTAGTGCTTTGTGAAGATTTTCAGGTCTTATGAAGCATGCCTACTGGGTCTGTCTTTGACCACAGTTAGGCTCTAAGTTTCAACTCTTATGTAAAGTGTTTGCTGCTGTTTTAGGACAGCCAACAGTCCAAGAACTTCTTGTTGATTTGTTACGGTTGCACTTCCAATTTTAGGTGCTCTAGCATGTAGTTTTAGTAACCAGAAGTTAGCACATGCATACTAAAATAAGTACAACACACCTAAAGATCTTTATAGCTGAAAATGAACAGATCTAAAAGACTAAAACGTGCATTTTTGTACACAGGTATTTTTGGTCAACATCACCCTGGATAAAACCCCCCCGGGGAAAACCAGTTTGGGATATCTGTCTATATAATGATGATTAAAGCAAGAGATACAACAAGTAATGAAATACAATAGAACCTGTATACATAGCAAGCTCCTCACGAGCCTTGCCACAAGAACTAGAGAAAGAAGTGCCCAAACTGTGGTGCGCCCTCTCTCTTTGTTTTCCTCTGTACTGAACTGAAGCGCCCTAGCTCATCTGTAGCCCAATGTAGAAATCCCTCCACAAGAATGTCCTTTCATGTGCTGCCTCTCCACTGAAACTGTCAGAGCTCGAATCCTCCAAGCAGATCTGCTACCAGGTAGCTGCCAGTCCTCTCAACATGTGCGCCCCCCTCCTAGCAGAAATGATCACCAGAAATAAACTGAGCCATAAACTGAATGTCTCTCCCCATAGAAACAAGCGCCCAAGCTCTCCTCTCCCTATGCATCAGACCTCATCCTGATCTAACAAGTCCTCCTCTTCTGATGAGCAAATGAAGGATAATAAATGCGCCCCTCCTCCTCAAGATGCGCCCCTTCTCCATATACATGCTCCCTCTCAGAAGTAAAGGCTATGGCTCCATGGAAATGCTCCCCATGCAAGCTGAAATCAACCTGAAGCTTCTCCTTAAGCTCTCAAGGGTTTTACTCAAACCCTCATGAAGTGCGCCCTCCTCCTCAAGAAAGGCGCGCCTCTTCTCTTCTCCAAAAATCACAAGTGAAGAATGAGTCTCCAAAATGCCTTTACCCTCTCTTTAGCCTCCTCATGCCAACCCTAAAAGATCAATGGCCTAGATTAGATCTAGCCAAGTCTTAACCAATGGGTGAGATCTCATCCTAAAATCTCACTAAGGAAACCCACTTTCCTTAGTTGCTTCATGTCTATTAATTCACCCACATTGTGAATTAATTGTCACTTTATGACTTAAGTGACATATTTCACTTTTGACTTAAAACTCCTAAGTCAAAGTGAAATTAGAATCATAAAGTAAAGTACAAGGGTAATAATTTTTCCCCTTTGTGCTTAGAGACTCATAAGCACATGGGGACCACTTTCCAAGGTACCCAAATCTCAACACTCCCTCGGTACACTCCCTCTTACCGAGGAAAGTGCTCGTCACCACCAATATCATCCCTGCAGTGGACATGGTTGCCTCCTGGCATATGCTCAATGAGTATGGCTATATCCTGATCGCTGAAAGTGGACTCTGTCACAGATCTACTCAATCTGTATGATCTATAAATGGCACTGACTCTTCATCTATCCAAGATCACCTAGATCTCAGCATCCCACCGAAGATCTCCACCTTGGTCTCTCACCAAGGATTTCCTCCTACTCTTGGCATCTCACCAAGAGTCTCCCCCTCTTGGTCTCTCACCAAGAGTCATCAACTTGGCCTCTCGCCAAGTCACCTCCACTTGAAGTGGATCCAGAACCTGATCTGCCCGTCTCATAAGCCATGTGAGGCTCGAGCCTCTATGGTGCCTTGCTGCTCCTCCTCATCCTCTGATGCACTAAAGCTATAGCACCAACTCTCTGTCTGCTCGGCTGCTCTGAAACTGTAGCTATACTAGGTGGACCAGTCACCCACTCTGAAGATGTCCAGGGACACTGAGTATCATCTCCCTCTGAATCAACTGCTGTGCGTCAGTCGGTCCTCCTCAACTCGGTCTCCCCATCTAGTGCTGGATGGTGTAATAGCAGATAAAGTAGCAATGAATGCACACTCTCTAGCAAACCGATCACTGAACTCTATCTCCTCTGTTGTCGCTGCTGACCCATCTTGCTGCTTCTTCTTCTTCTTAAGACATTGTCCTGCATAGTGACCCATCTCTCCACAAGCAAAGCATCTCACTGTGTTCATGTCTCTCCTCTGCCCACTGCTGCTGTTGCTCTCTCCTCCCTGTGGTGGGGCCCCAAACTTGGGACCCTGCCGACCTCCACGGTCGGTCTTCTTCTTTCCCTTTGTCCAAAGAGCAAGGTCCTCATCACCAGAAACTGTCTACTGTTGCTGCTGCTGCAGTCTAGAAGCCTCGGCTGCAAGCCTAATCTCCTCTTGGACGAAGTCATCTCACATCCTCTCCCATGTAGGCATAACCTCCCTGGCAACAATGCCTCGTACAAATGGACCCCACGGTTTGTTGAAGCTATTCATAGCTTGCCTCACCAAAGAGTTAGGGTTCACAACCTCTCCGACGGCTGCAAGCTCATCTCTGATCTGTGTGTATCTACCAAGGAATGAAGTAACCGACTCATCTTCGAGCATGTGAATGGCCCTGAGTCGGTCATGAAGAACCATCTTCCGGTTCTCATTAGAGCTCTCGTACAACTTGCACAAAGATGCCCACATCTCGTATGCACAAGTCTTCCCAGTAAAGTGGGGAATGATGTGATCTCTCACAGCATCACATATGATCCTCTTTGCCTTGTTGTTCCTTTTCCTGAACTTTGCCACCAAGACGGGAGCAGTGACAGGAATGGGAGGAACAACTGCCTTGACTATGTCCCATAGCTCGAGGTCCTCTAAGACAAAGACCATTCTCGCCTTCCAAGGCGACCAATTGCTAGCCTTGACTAGCCTGTCCTCCACACACATCTGAGATACTGACATGTCTGCCAACTGTGCTCACTCTGATGCTCCCAATGCAAAGGAACGCTGCCTCACTCCTGTCAACACAGGTGTGAAAAGAAGCAAGCGAGTCCACGACCTCACTCCTAATCAGTAGGTGTGAAAAGAGGTCATTTCTACAGCTTCACTCCTGTTCACGCAGGTGTGAAAAGAGGCTGTCCACAAGTGCCAAAAACTGCCTAACTGTCCTTTGCAAAAATCTGCCCTCTAACAACCATTGAATGAGTCAATGGCTGTCCACAAAAATCTGCCAAGAAGATGTATATGACAGCCAACAAAATGCTGTCCCAAACTGCTAAAAAATCAGCCACCTCAGCTCTGATACTGTTGCCGCCTTATACACACCTGGGAGACGTGGAAGAAATCTTCAATCCACTCGGCGTGTTCTTGGGGGCAAGTGAGAGTTAAGGTGCTGTCACCTAATCCTCAACTCCTCCGTCTAGGCCAACTCCTAGCGAAGCCAAGGGGGGTAGTCCCTAACAAAAATACTAAGGCT
>JZKD02S0351659.1:820997-842770 GCA_000966675.3 Picea glauca
AAGGGTAATAGTCTTCCCCCTTTGTGCTTAGAGACTCATAAGCACATGGGGACCACTTTCCAAGGTACCCAAATCTCAACACTTTGAATAATCATTGGTTTACTTTCTGCTGTCATAAATTGTAGGCTACAACCATTAGGGATGTAGTGGTAAAACTTGCCCAGAAAATTGGTTTGACAATCGAATATTGTTCCCCTTGTTATAAGCTAAATTTGGAGAGTCAATTGCTAATTTTCTGGGTTGTTTTTCTTATTGCTCTTATAAATTATTCATTGCAAATTTACAACAGCAATAGGTTTTAATTGTTATCTAGTGTCTAAAGGTGAATGGCATGCTATATAACTTGGTAATTGATCAATATATGCATTGGAAAGTTTCTTGTTTTGTACAAGTTGCCCAATTACCTTGCATAACCTTTTTACCCTTAAACTATCTCAGACCTAGCTTAGCACATCTAAGTGACCAAGATAGGGGGTTGTAGGCTTGACTAATCTTGCTACTTGATCCCTTGAGGTCACTAGGGAAGCCTCCCTTGTGTTGGACCTCTCTCGTTCACTAAAACAAGGGAAGTATCTGCTTAGGTGACAATGGTAGATACCTCCAATTGTTACACAAGATCTTGTGGGGGTTTTGCACAAGTACAAATCCTGTGATAACACCAAGGAAGGAAGAAAATAACAAGTACCAAACAACAACCTTACATGAATATAACAACCCTTAGAAAGATATAGATCAAAGCTCCAATCTGCCCAAAGCTCCTTGACAACCAAAATAGTGGTTCTAGGGTCTTCTCTCCAAGTTGAAATCACAAATTACAAATGAGGTGAAGCCTCCCTTTTATAGGCTTCATCCCTAACTACCTATGAATAAAATATTCTTAGAATGTGCTAGAAGCCCTTAAAGAAGGGCTTTGGCCTATTTTGATTGGATAAGGGATTTGAGAAGGTCAACATTGCCACATGTCAACCTCCTAGCTAGAGTGATCTCCCCTTTGACCATTTAAAATATTAATAATCTGCTCAACAAGGTGGTTTGACCTTGGTGCATGTGCAATGGTTATAATAGATCCCTTGACGTTAATTAGGCTTTGTCTTGAATAAATATGGCAATAAAATACAATGAACCTTCCTTGGATAATGAGTGATCCTAAAATAAGGCATTTACCCCTGAAGTAGGTGCTTATGTGATAATACATCCGCCTAGGCCAAGCACTGCTCTTGACATGTGCCTTTGACTTTGAACTAGGGGTTCTAGTGGCCATGTATCATCATTTCATGAAGTGTGTCCTCATAGGACCCTCATCTATGCTTTGTAAAGTATGACAATGGTCCTCATGATGCCTCCAAATATGCAACTCATGCCTTGAGAACTGTGAGGACACCCCAAAGGCACTCGTCAATGGAAGAACATGCATCAAAATATGTAGAAAGCTCCTCCAAGGCAAGATTAGCAACCCAATATATGATATCATGCTCCTCTAACTCTGGTGCTCAAGAGTTTATGCCTCTTTTAAGTGGTAACAATTCCAGCAAATGAAGTGAACATGCAAAATCACCCTGTGATGATGCTTAAACACTCCTAACTCTTTTTAATTCAAGCACTGGCTTTTCTGGACACAAGTCCAACAATGTTGCTCTGACATTAATGTTTACCAATAACTTATCTTTCTTTTGTGTTCACTGTAGATGGTGTGTTACTTTCTTGAAACCCAACAATCATAAATTTTATGCCAATGATTTAACAACTTAGAATTTAATCTACTGCTGATATAAATTCTGTAAACTATGCATAAAATTTACAACTGTGTTTTAACCATTAAAAAATACACAATGAAATCATAAACAACACACATTTGAACACAGATATTTCTGGGCAATGCCCCTAGAAACACCTCAAAGGGAAAACCAATAAATGAGAGGATTTAATTGGCTTCAGAGGAAGAAAATAATTACAGCAGCTAATTCATAAATTTCTTACAGCCCAACAAACTTGACATGCTTTTTCAACCCTGCTTTTTCGGCCCAGACTTTTCGCCTTGCTTTTTCGGCCTAGAAAAAACGCCTTTCCTCTAGCTGCAAATTCACCCTCTTCCTCAGCCAAATCACCCTCTTCCTCTCAGCTCAATGTGTGCCTCTCACACCCTCTCACTCTTTGCGAGTCTCTCACATTGTGTATGTGACTCTCACCTCCTCACACAATGTGTGTGACAGAAACACATGAGCAAAGAATCCCTCTTTGCTCCTATGTGCTCTCTGTGTACCTCTCACTCTGCTTAGATATGCTTTTATAATCTCTTAATGATCAAATCCCTAATCCGAAGATCTCAATGGTCAAGATTAGATCTTGCCTTCCCAAGATCGACAGTTGTGACTTAATCTCTCGTTGAGATGACTTAAATCACTTAAGTCAGTCAACTTTATAAAAGTCACTTTAGTCTTTAAATAAAAACCACATTAACTTTATAAATGCAATTATAAAGTTAAAGATCCAGACAACGTTCCTCAGACACTTCCACATGCTAGGCACTGCCAAATGCAGAAGTACCTGTCTAAGCTTCCCCCAAAACTAACATGGTGCTCTTGATTAAGTTGTTAAAGTTGTAGTCATATGAATATGAAAATAAACACCATTGACATGCTTGCATACTCCCCTAACCAAAATCAACATAACATTTTATTGTAAGCATTGCGTTTACATAAATTGAGGAATAGAGCTTCCATGGAGAATAGTGGCATGCTTGTGAAAATGTTTGAGACATGATGGGTCTCAATTGAATGTATCTTTTGAGGACAAACAAGAGATGACCAAGAAAAGCAAAATGCTAGAGACCGAGGCTCACAAATATAGGGTTTTTGAAGTATGAGCTTATTGAAATTTGTAGGAAAGATGAGCATCAGGATGAAAATCTCACTATGTACTTCAGAATTGTTGAAGTTGTCTTATCTTAATTTGAGAACTTTGGAATCTAGAATAGAAACAACAAATGCTATCAGTGCTTATTACTTCAATGGCCACATTTTGGGGATTGATGACAAGTACAATGTAGTGAGTTGTGGTAATGATCCTATAGATAATCTCAATAATTATATATACTGAGGGAAACTCTTCTTTGGGTCTATACAATACACAAGGTTTGGAATTTTGAAGAAATTGCATGAAACGAGTTCCTCTTTTTTCGCATTGCATTAGTTTTTTTTTCACTTGATTGAGAACACATTTCCACATTGTTAAAATGTAAACATGTCATGTGATGGATTGTGTGGATAGATTGAATTGTGTGAAATGCATTAGAAAGTTCTCTAAGATATGCTTTAGTCAATTTAAGGTAATAATCTGAGAAATTGTTGAAAGCTTTTCCAAGTTTCTCTAATTTTTTACTTCTTAAGCTTAAAAACTGTCAAGTTTATAGTAGACCCACTAATAGGGCCTTGGTTCATTGGTGAGGTTGATGGAGAGTATTAAGCTGTCGACCGAGGTTCTATTCTCACTGTGGTTTGCTCCACCCAAATGGCATTTCAAAAAGGGATGAGGTCATGTGCAAGTCCCAAGTGATTTTGGTGGAATAGATGCTCCCAAACTTGGCACCTACGCCAAAAGAAGTTCAAGTTATGTGGCATAACGACCTTGGGGTGTGTTCCTTGAAGAAAATTCCAAAGAAAAATGTTTACCTTGCATAGGCATAAGGTACCTTAGGATAACACTTTTGTGAAGTATGGGTCATGTTATTTGCTAATTAATGAGAAATACAAATTAGTCGTGATTCATAAACGAAATTTCAATGTCTCACAATGTAACCTTCTCATGAATTATTTGATGTCATTTATATTCTCACAATATGAGAAGAAGCTACTAGTCACAAATGTTTTTTGCATGCAGAAAAAAGGGAGACTATATTAAAATGTACAAAAAAGTGCGTTGCCTGGGCTATGTTTGTAGTGCTTCTTGATTAATCAATTCATGAAATTGTTTACCACTTTTTTATCATTTTCCCTGTATTTTCTAAAATCACTTTGTTTCTATCATTGGGATCTTTAGACTCTCTTGCAACTTGTCCTTTCTAATACTCCAATTTTGATCCCTGGTTCAGTGTTGTGTATATACACGATGAATGGCTATAAGTTGAACAATGTAATTTGTAACCGAACATTGAATATTAATAAAGGTTACTGGCTACATAAGAGAAGGACAAAAGAAGGGGGGCTATGACTCCACAAGAGGGGAAAGATAAGGGGGCTTAGTAGGCTAAGGAAGGAACCTTGGTAAGGGAGCTAACCCAAAGTCTTATAAAACCTATTTATATCCTTCATTGTTAGCTAATTATGGTTTATTGTTTAATTAAGCCTTATGGGGGGATTAGTGCATGTAGGGATACATGGCCCCTTCATGCCATGCAATTAAAAGCTTCATCTTTGCCATGCAAGCAAATTGTAGTTCGTTTTTGAAGGTTCAAGAGGGGAGTTGAAATGTGGGTTGTCGTTCAATTGTTAGAGAGACAAACTTATTGGGAATTGGGAATTCACCTTGCGAACTATCCTTTGTTTGGGAAATTGGGAGAATTATCTTTGAGCGAACCGTTGTGTGTATATTGAATTCGAATTATGAAAGCTACAACCATGAATTCGCTACAATTGATAATTCCCTAAAATCCCAATAGTCAGATTTCCTGGCTAGCTTGTGTTGGAGTCCTGGAGGGAAGTGTGATAGAACGAGGGACTGTTGAGAGGAGAAGGGAATCCCATTCCTTGGGTTGTGTAGGTTGATGGGGAAGAGGGTTGTGGATTGGGAATTGTTGTAGGTGTAATTAATGACCATGAGCCTGGGAATTGGACTGTGAGAAGAGAAATTAGAACCAGCCATTGAAAGAGTGCACCCCTTGTGGATTCATAGCCTCAACTCGAGGGTGGACTATGTTGCAGAGAGAGATGGTGTAGAAGGGAGCCCATGGTTGGGTGGAATGACCTTCTGTAACAAGTTGTTGGACAATTCTAGATAGATAAGTGTTCCTATATGTATCTGTGAATTGTGTTGACTTAATATTGAATTGTTATGGTTATGTTATGGTTGAATTAATTTCCAATATGTTCTTTTGATTGCCGGTGTTAGCCTGCATTTATGATTTATGGTTTCACGAATAATTGAATGGTTACAATTATGTTGCATAAATCTGTACTGCCATGCCTGCTTATGGTAAATAATTAATAATAGAACAATGAGTTGGGTTTCTTAGTAAACTGGTGTGATTAAAAGAAGTACTCCATATCCTGAAAGTGCACAAAGAGTATTGGGTATGTTACAAAATGGTATTAGAGCTACTGGTTACAGCAGTAAGGTCGTATGGGCCAGAAGTAAGTTGTATACGAAGAAATTGTTGTTATGTAACAAGTGTTTCATGAAATTTCTCCATGAGAATAATTGGCAAAAATAGTGTTTGAAGTTTGTAGATGTTGAATTGAGTACTGCGAAAAGCTGTTAGAATGTTTGAGTAGCTTATGGAGGCATAAATGAAGAAATGCTTGAATTTTAGAGTTAGCACTATGAAAATTTTGGAAAAATGCAGTTTGTAGTCTAAGTGTTTGACAAAATGTCCATGAGGAGTGTTATCGCACAAGTTGTAGGTTGGGAAAAGCCCGAACCAACCACCATATGGCGATAACTAGGTCACCTACCCACTGTTACCTTAGTCAGGTGTCCCCGTCGCTTTAGAGGTGAGGTAGTCACCTCAAGGGGGGAATCTCGGTGACCCTAGGGGAATGAGATGCAAAAGGATGAAGATGGAGAGGATGTCCCTAGAGGTAAAATCTAAATGGTATGAAGGTCTTGGAAAGGAGTCTTGGGAAGGTCCAAGGGTTTCCAAGTATGTTGAGTAACCTGCAAATGGTGAAGTACCTGCCTGAGACAAAAGAAAAACAAGCATATATTGCAATATAACCAATTGGACAAGCAAGTTAAGCTTGCTGTCCCTAATAGAATCTGTTAGTAACAATGTGTATCAACAATAAAATGGCACCATAAGCTGTAAGATAAATGCTAGAGATCAAGTGAAAGATACAAGAGAAAAGACTAGCTAAATACTAGCAAAACTCAAGATTAAAGACCAAGATACTAGCATGAAAAGACAAGGTTGTTGTAAACACTTTCTGCAGCAAATTATATCAGCCTTATGTCTGTAACAATCAATGTATTACAACAAGAAAATCAGCCACTAAAACTACTCCAAACTTTGCCAAAAAGTGCGCTAGAGCAAGTAAGACAAGTGTGCAAACTTTGGGCAATTTCCAATGGTTGATTAGAGAGTTATTCAAGCAAGTAGATTAGGGTTTCTGCAGCCCTAATGGATATGGATGCAAATTTGTAACAACAGCAAGAACTATCCCTTTGATGGGGACGCCCTAGTGGCTGTGAGATGCCTTAAGCACAAAGAACACAATCCAAGTTGCAAAAAGTAAATATGACAAGAAGTCATGTTTCCCAATGCAATATTTTGTTTCTCCAATGCAAGATTAGTGCCTTTAGTTATGGGTTAATAGGGTCAAAAAGAAAGCGCCAGGATTACTAAACCCTTGGGGGTGTAAATCCTCTTACTTCCCAAGGTAAGTAACCTAGCTAGGGTTTGAAGATGAGGGGTGTAAATCCTCTTACTTGCTCAACAAAACCCTTGCAAAATAACTTTAAAATCTTGATAAAATGGTGGAAACTAGGACAGGGGTGTATATCATTATACTCCCCTATCTAGCCTTGGCCCAAACAACCTTAACTTGAATTACAAATGATAATAACAAAGTAGAACCATACCAATCCAAGAAAATCCTTTAACATGCCAAAGTAAACCTCCACAATAGCAAAAGAATGACCTCTAAGAGATAGCGCCATCATCATCATCAACCATAACCAAAAAGCATTATTTCATAGCACAAAAGGAAAAATACTCCACAATTGTAGCGAAAATTTCAGTCCAAGTACTTCTCACAAGAGGGAGAGTTATGTTAAAATGAGATACTATGATCTCTTATTTATACAAAATGTCACCAAGATAGTTTGTCCACATAATTAAGGGTAAACCACAAGACTAGGGGTCAACAACCTTAATCTTTCCCATTATACAAAGTAATATTAAACAATTCACTTTAATTTCACATTTTCACAAAGAAAAACCCTAGTTTATAAAGTTGTCACCCCTCTAGGGGATGTTTTGGCACTAGGAGAAAGTCGTTGGTGATGGAGGAGTGTAGAAAGGCTTCCCAAAGCCACATGTCAAGCATCCAAGTAACTTCATTCATGGTCAAAGCCTCAAACCCCTCAAAACGTCCTTGTGCCAATTCATGTCAATCTCACCATCAAACCCTAACCCCCCTAGGTGACGCCATGCCTCTAAAGGTGACGTTTTGCCTCTCCTAGGCAAAACGTTTGGCATGTGGGGGCTAGGTTATGTCGTCCAAGTCATCTTCTAGGCCTTCAAAGTTTGATCTCTCTCATCTGGCATGTGGGCCCTTGGCATCCACCTGTGGGATTCAAGCCCCATGGAAGCCCAAGCTAGGCTTGTTCTTCCAAAATTTTCCACCAACTAGGTCCTGCAAAGACAAACAAGCACGCCTTCCAAGGATCTCAAGTCATAACATCATGATAAGTGAATCCAATCAATAAATGAGCCACCTAAGCATGTGCACCAAAGATTATTCTATCAAACAATTAAGTGCTCAAAGACATTATGCGACTTGTCAAGCTTGAATATGGGAGGGTTGACGAGGTTTCCTATTGGGTAGATCTTGCCCTAGGTCAAGGAGAGTTTCCAAGAGATCCCTCTCTAAGCCATGTAAAGTGGGTGAAGTGATTAGGGTCAAGACTCAATGGGCTTAGGGTTCATGACATACAAGGGGTTGTAGTGTCTCATTCATGGGTGCCTTTGTAGAGGGTGTGTGGTACCTTCGTTTGCAATGCACTTTTTCCAAGCCCATTATATTTCCATTCTTTGTTTCTTTCATAAATTTAAGAACAAGTTGAAGGCCACTGCCCTGGTGTGGTGTCTAGATAATGACAGTGTCACCCACAAATACCTAGCGGAAATGAGAAGGCTAGTTCGTGATGAGACCCCCTTTCTCTCAGCCATGCAACTGAGAGCCATTACCTTGGCTTGGTGACCAGATGAAGGTAATGTCATACCATTAGATATCCATGGACATGATAGGCCGTCTCGTGATGAGACCTCCTATCCTCCAACTAACCTTTTAAGCATCCTTAATCATATTTCTTGTGGGTCCCCCTTTTCTCAAATATAAGTGTTTCATTGCTTTCTTGGGTGATCCTTGGGTGAAGCATCTAGAAGGTTCATACATAGATTTTTATCTTTTACCCAACATCAATCCCACTGGGCCTTTAGCCCCTTCTTCCCATAGAATGAGGGACAACCCCTTCTTGGGTCAATATACCCCAAAATCCCAAGAGATAAGGAAATGGGGGGAAATAGTGATGGAAAGTGGTAAGTATGGTCAGGAACGGTACGATGGCTCTTCAAGGGAGTTCCTAGTAGCAAACCCATCCCCAAGGAATGTTGGGTATGTGTTAAATTTTTTCGGGCCGACATATTTTCGCTGGGCCGACATATTTCCGGGACGACATATTTCCGAGACCACATGATATTAGGTGGTTTTTGGCACATGGTTTTTTGCCGATGGTTTTCTAGTTCCGGTTAAGGAATTAGGGTTTTGGACTAATCCAGGTCATTGGGTTAGGGTTTTAGATGCCGCTGGCTCCTATATGTATATTGTATTGTAAACAATGTAAAACAATGTATGAATATAATATATGCTGGTTTTTCCCGGTTTGGGTTTCCAGGTGAAAAATCTCTGTGTATGTTTGTGTTTGCCATTGTATCTTTTCTGTTCTTTTCTAAATATCAGTTTGCAGTAGATATTGTACAAGGTTAGAATTTACAAGGAAGACCACTTACTAGGGCACAATGTCAACCACCAAGGTGAAGCAGGGAAAAAGGCATAATGTCCAAGCATATATGATGAAATCTAAAGCAGTCTAAGATAGAACATACTTAAATGCATCAAATATTGAAATGATGCTCACCATAATACTGACTTGTACCTCATGGAGCAAGGCCAATTGCCTTCCGGAAGCTAGTTGGTGTGGTGGATGCCATCTGAAAATTTACGTGGTGGTGAGAAGGGTCTCCATCTATGCAAAAGGATACTACTAGTCATGTAGTCTCTCAACACTCCATATCTGCAACCTGAGGGCCTCGAGACATAATCTCCTTAGTTATCCACAAAATGGGGATAACAAGGAGAAAGCACTATATAGAGTCATAACTGGAAGCCCAAATTGGGTATGGGTGTAGTCATTGGAAGGCTAATTCAGAAGGGAATAATTTCGATGGATTAGATCTTGGAGAAGTACTTTGGAATTCTTCAAAATTTGAGAAGAAGAGACTTGTATCCTTGATTTGATAAAATTGATGAAGTGCATACTTACCAACATTTGAAAGAAAATGCTATAGACCTGGAATAGAGATGTATCTAACAATTTATTCGTATGCACACTTCTTGCGGATCCAGAGCTACAACAAGGCAAAATAAATAACATAATTGAAGAATGTTATTAAAAAGAGGAGACATGGAAGATCGACAAAGACTTGGCCTCCACAAAAAATAAGTTAGAGGCTTGAATATCAACATAGAAGAGATACAATCTAATGAACATGGAAAAAGAATGGAGTCATTAGAGTTGGTTGAAACTATAAGGAATTTGAAGATGGAGGTGTAGAGTTAATAATGAGAGAATGTTGAAAGCTCAAGAGGAACAAAATCAACTACTACAAAGATTACATCATTTGCAAAAGAAAATAAAAAATGGATCAAGCTCAAGGTATGAAGAAGGAGGCAGAGCCCATTCAAGAAGAGAAAACCATGGAAGATCTTGGCACTCAAGAAGTGATACTAGAACTTGAAGGCATCATTACTCATTAGCACATTCAAATCCAAAGAATCACAGAGCAGCCCATAAGTGTCGTCATACATACATCAAAGAAGAAGGTATGTGCAAAACCAATTGCAAGGACAACTTAGGAAGATCAAGCCACCCACTTTTGATGGTGAAAACAAGATGGGAGAGGATGCCGAGGCTTGGTTGCTGGGAATAAGAAAGTACTTTAAGCTACATAATTATTCATCTAATCTAGAAGCCAGAATCACCATATATAATCTACAAGGAAAAGGTTCTATTTGGTGGGACCAACTAAAGTAAGCTAAGCACATCAATGAGAGGAGGATTTCTTCAAAGCAGTGCAAGAAGTATTTCCAGTAGCAATATTTTTTGAGCACTACTATGACAAGATGTAGGAATTCTTTGAACTCAAGTTGGGAAATATGACCATGAAAGAATATGAGAAGAAGTTTTTGGAGATGCTGAGGTATGTTGGCTATATTAAAGATGGTAAGGTAGAGATATAGAGGTATTCAATTTGGTGAACCTAAGTCTATTGAAAAGACAATTAGGAAGGCCAAATACTTGTATGACCAGAGCAAAGGTAGAGTAGATTTTCAAAAGTCTTGGAGAGATAAGAAAAAGGACAAGCAAGATTAGAGGAAGAAGGGATTTCAACCTCCTTTCATCAAGAACATGCCTAATACATATTAGTAGAGTCTATCTACTTAGAGTGAATCTAAGATGACAAAATCCTTAGGAAAAAGGGAAAGGCAACTAATAAAATGTTGGGATATGAAGGAAACCATTTGTACAGAGATTTCCCTCAAAAGGAATGTAGAATGAGGAATGTTGAAATATACCCTTTAATTTTTTTTCGATTTTTCTTAGTTTAGCAGTGTAGACAATTTGTCAAACAGTTTGCATACAAGTGTTCTACCAACAGTTCATATGAAAATCTAATCTCTGCTGATGGTTTACAAAGAAACACCAATATTGAACTCAAATATATTTATTGCATAATTATTTAGGACAGCTGCAATACATTGGAAAATTCCAGCAAACAGTACATAAGTAATAAATGAGGAACTTGATATATTTTCTGTGGAATACTACCGTGCTGTAGGTGAAGGAATCGACCAACAAGGTATGTATGATGACCCGAATTTTATGGACAGGCCTGTAGGAGACAACCATTTGTATTCAACTTACTATGCAGCAGTAAACTTGCCCCAACAATAATGGACAACAGCCACAAGCAGTTCGACCCTCCTTTATGTTGATGTTTGGACAACATCGGGAATGCATTCTGCCAGATATATATACAGCCTGAGTGGGCCTAATGGTTAAGAACATGTGTTTCCTCTTAAGAGGTCACAAGTTCAAATCCAGAGGGGGGTAGGGTATGTATACCTCCGTAGACTTTACCAGTCAAATCGCTGGGCAGCGGGGGGTCCCTTGTCCCACAAACAAGGGGGTCTCATACACCAATTTGGTGTGGCTTAGCCGTGACCTTAAAAATAAATTTTATATATATATATATATATATATATATATATATATATATATATATGACATGATATTTATAATACAACGTATAAATATACTTAATAAATAAATAGTTACTTATTATCCAAGGGACACATCCTTTCATGGATGGTCACCATATGTTATATATATATGTAACTCTCATCATTGTAATAATATATCAATCTATTATAATCATTTTGTCTTAGCATTTTCTACTGTACTCGTGTCTCTGTGCATGGTTATTCTTCTTGTGATCTTGGTTATTACTGCTGCTATTGTTCATGGTTTATGGTTCAGTTCATGTAAATTTGTAAAGAAACTGAATGTAATTGAACAACATTAAACTCCAACATGGTATCAGAGCAGTGTTCTTGAAAGAAGACTATTGCACAACATTGACCTTCTACAACAGCTCGTCGTACCTTTCTTGCAATTCGTTGTTTTGCTGCAACTGCAACTCAGGTTAAAGTTTCTGCACTCTTCCAACAACCATGGTGAACTGTATTTTGGTGGAAGATAGGCTTGATGGAGCAACCAACTTCATTTCTTGGAAATCTAGATTGCTCATCACTCTAGAAGAGAGTGACCTAATGAAGTACGTTGAAGAAGTTGTACCAGAATCAACTGATGATGCAGAAAAATCTCAATGGAGGAAGAATGATGTAAAAGCTAGAAAGATCATCATCTATTCTGTGAGAGACCATTTAATCCCTCACATCTCCAACTTGAAGACAACTAAGCAGATGTACGATGCCTTGAAGAAGTTGTTTGAGAGCAACAACACCAACATAGCACTTGCCTTGAGACACCAGCTTCAGAATCTCAAGATGACGAAGTCTGATACAATTGCCACCTTCTTCATGAAGATTTCAAAGATCAGAGGTCAGTTGGGTGCTGTTGGTGAAATCATTTCTGATAGAGAATTTGTCATGATTACCCTTAATGGTCTTCCAATCCATTGGGAGCCATTCATTCAAAGTATCAGTGGGCGATCCAAATTGCCCAAGTTTGATCGTTTATGGGCAGACTGTACTCAAGAGGAGACCAAACATGCAACTAGAGGCATGCAATGCTCCGATCATGATGACAATCAAGCCCTTGCCACTCATGAAAGGAAAAGCAAAGGAAAAAGAAGAGGTTTCAGCCAAACATTTAAAGGAAGGAAGTCAGCACCAACTTTTGAGCACAAAAACAAGGACATGTCAAAGGTTTAGTGCTTCAGATGTGATAAGTATGGCCACTATATGAAAAATTGTCCTACATGGAAGAAAGGAAAGCAACATGCTTCCACTGCTAATGTTGATTTAGAACCACCTCAGAGGAAGTCAAGGAATGCAAGCATGAACGCTGAAGAGTTATTCTTCATTTCAACCCTCTCAAGTATGGTTCCTACTAGTAATGATATTTGGTTGATTGACAGTGGTGCTTTCAGACATATGACTGGATACAGAGAGCACCTTACAGATCCAATAGAGAAAGAATCTCGTTTGCATGTTGTACTTGGTGATGATGCCAAATATACTGTGAAGGGAGTTGGATCCACTTCCTTACAATTGGATTCTGGCACCCCACTCCGTTTGAGTGATGTATTATTTGTACCTGGGATGAGAAGGAATCTTGTCTCTATTTCAGCCTTAGAGAACAAAGGCTACGAGGTTGCTTTCTCTGATGGAAAGGTTCTTGCATGGAACAAGAACTCTAGTATGGATTCTGCTCGGGTGATTGGTGTTCGAGAGGATAGATTGTACAGATTGACTGTCCAACCAATTCAGGCCTTAATACATGATTCTATTAGTTTGAGCGAACTATGGCATTGGAGACTTGCTCATTTACATTATAGAGCTCTTCCTGCTCTGGGGAAGATGGTGACAAGCCTTCCAAAGATCCATGTTCAACACGATTGCATTTGTAGAGGTTGTGCTCTTGGCAAGAATGCCAAGGGGTCCTTTTCGAGCAACGACAACAGATCCAAGGGGATCTTAGACTTGGTTCATATGATTTATGTGGACCCATGACAATTGCTTCCTTGAGTGGATACCTATACTATGTGATCTTCATTGATGACCACTCTCGGAAGACTTGGATTTACTTCTTGAAGACCAAGGATGGAGTCCTTGGCAGATTTCAGGAGTATAGAGCACAGTTCGAAAACCTGACCGGAAAGAAGATTAAAGTGTTGAGATCAGATATTGGAGGAGAATACATCTCCTAGGATTTCAGTGATTTCTGCATTGAGGCACAAATAAGAAATCAATGGGGTCACAGAGAGGAAGAACAAATCTATTGTTGAGGCAGTCAATGCGATGATTCATGATCAACATTTACCTATGTTTTTGTGGGCAGAAGCATCCATGACTCAAGTGTATGTTCAGAACAAAAGTCCTCATAAGACTTTAAGGAACATGACTCCCAAGGAGGTCTTCACCAGAGTGAAGCTCGAGGTTGGACACTTCAGGATATTTGGGTGTCCAGTATACATTCATATACCCAAAGAGAAAAGGACCAAGTTAGACCCTTCAGGTTGAAAGGGTACATTTGTGGGGTGCAGTGAGTCTTCGAAGGCATACCGGATCTACATCCTTGGTCAGAGATAGATTGAGGTGAGCAAAGATGTTACCTTTGAGGAGGAGGTAGCCTTCATGAGATCTAGAGGATCTCACATGGAAATTCATAGTGAGAAACAAGAAGAGATGGTTCCTTCTCCCCCTCACCCTCCAACAGTTCAGAGGGAGACAATTGAGCCTATTGATCCCATTGATTCTGTACCTCCAGTTGATGTTCCCAAAGATATTGTAGTAGGTCAGAAGAGACCTACATGGGCTCGTCAGACTCTGCAGGAGGAAGAAGGACATGCAACTCCTCGTGGTACCTTTCGAGAGAGCAAGAGACCTCAAAGATATTCGTGCTATGCTGCAACTATGAGCCACATCATTGATTCTGAGCTTTCATGTTATGAGGAGGCATCTAGTCAACCGATATGGAGAGATTGCATGATGGAGTATTAGTCCATCATGAAGAATTATGTGTGGGATATTGTTTCGAGACCTGGAGGGAAGTCTATAGTGACTTCCAAATGGATCTATAAGATCAAACATGCAGCTGATGAAAGCATCGAGAAGCACAAAGCAAGATTTATTGCTAGAGGATTCTCTCAGGTGGAGGGAATAGATTATGAGGAGACATTTTCTCCTGTTGCTCAATACACTTCTATCCGGATGATTATTGCCCTCGCAACATCCATGGGTTGGAGACTACATCAGATGGATGTGAAGACAACCCTTCTCAATGGAGAGATTGAGGAAGAAATATACATCGAGCAGCCAAATGGTTTCGTCATACATGAGAAGGAGTCTCATGTGTGTAGATTGAAGAAGGCCCTATATGGACTCAAGCAGGCACCTCGAGCTTGGTATGCGAGGATTGATGGACACTTGATGAGTTTTGGCTTCAACAAAAGTGTTGTTGATCCCAACCTGTACTACAAGACTGTTAACAGTGAGGCCCTGATTCTGGTCCTCTACGTTGATGATTTATTCCTCATCGGTACAAAGAGCCTTATTATTGAATGCAAGTATGCGTTGGCCTTTGAGTTTGAGATGAAGGACCTTGGTATGATTCACTACTTCTTGGGACTAGAGGCATGGCAGTGAATTGATGAGAAATTCCTAAGTCAGGGGAAGTACACAGTTGAGATATTGAAAAAGTTTGGGATGCTGAACTATAAACCCATGGCTACATCGATGGTTACGAATTTGAAGAAACTAAGTGTGTCTTCTTCCGATTCCGATGAGATTGATTTGACCCTATACAGACAACTGGTTGGATCATTGATGTATCGGGTTAACACCAGACCAGATATTTTCTATGCAATAAGTGCACTTAGCCAAATTATTAGCCAACCGAGACAGACACACTGGATTGCTGTGAAGCATGTGTTGAGATACCTGCGAGGAACAATTGGACATGGTCTGAGATATACTTCTAGTATTGACATGAGATTGCAGGGATATACTGACTCTGATTGGGCAAGGAGCACAGTGGACAGGAAGAGCACCTCCGGGTGTTGCTTCACTTTGGGATCTTCCATGGTTTCCTGGTGTAGCAGGAAACAAACTTCTTTGGCCTTGAGTATTGCAGAAGCAGAGTACATTGGATTGAGTGTGGTAGTCCATGAAGTAGTGTGGCTTCACAAGCTCCTTGCAGATTTATTTGGACATGTGCTAGATTCCACCGTTATTCATTGTGATAACCAGAGCTGTATGAAGCTCTCAGAGAATTCAGTGCTTCATGACAAATCAAAACACATTGAGATCAAGTACCATTACATCCGAGACATGGTGCAGAGGAAGGCAGTATTGGTGCAATAACTTCCTATAGATGAGCCGGTTGATGATGTTATTACCAAACCCCTTACCAGGACGAAGTTCGAGTACTTCCGTTATAGACTTGGTGTGGCAGAGAATGCCTCCCTCGCTGAAAGGGAGTGCTGATGTTTGCATCTTCTTGAAACATTCTCTAGATCGTACTCCTCTGTGACTAAAGTGAATTGATCTGTGATGACACTTATCCGAGAAGGGATAAGTGGGTTTGGGCTTATAGCCCAACATCCCATGTGGAGAGCACATGAGGACATGTCAAGGGAGTTGACCCTTGACGTCACACACTATGGGAGTTGACCGTAGTGTTTCTAGAGGGTGTAGCCTCTAGAAGTCCACATGGGAGTGCCATGTGTGACAAACATTCTCCAGATCGTACTCTGTGAATTGATTTGAGTTGATCTGTGAGGACACTTATTTGAGAAGGGATAAGTGCATTTGGGCTTATAGCCCAACGTCCCATGTGGAGAGCACATGAGGACATGTCAAGGGAGTTGACCCTTGACGTTACACATTATGGGAGTTGACCCTAGTGTTTCAAGAGGGTGTAGCTTCTAGAAGTCCACATGGGAGTGCCATGTGTGACAAACCTTTTTCTACTATGGTGGTTGTGTACCACTGGCGGAGACTGTGTGTCTCTAGACAATAGTTGTGTACTACTATGGAAAGATACCTCCCTAGCTAAGAGGGAGTGTTGATGTTTCAACATCAGGTGAAACTTCTCCTAGATTGGGTTGCAGACCAAGGGAGATATGATACATTTATCATAAAGGTGCACTTGTGGTAAATGGGCCCAGACGTAGTCCTTCCTTGATCATGACAAGGAATAATATGGACTCGAGGTGCTTGAGGTGTTTTCCACGTGTCAGTTAGCATCATGCTAACATTCACTCACGGGGGTGTACCTATGGTGAACAACCTTGGTTGAGAATGTCTCCCTTGTTGAGAGGGAGTGTTGATGTTTGGACAACATCGGGAATACATTCTTCTCGATATATATATATATATATATATATATATATATATATATATATATATATATATATATATAATATCATATAATATATGACATGATATTTATAATACAACATATAAATATACTTAAATAAGTAGTCACTTATTATCCAAGGGACACATCCTTTCATGGATGGTCACCACATGTTCTATATATATGGAACTCTCATAATTGTAATAATATATCAATCTATTATAATCATTTTGTCTTAGCATTTTCTACTGTACTTGTGTCTCTGTGCATGGGTATTCTTCTTGTGATCTTGGTTATTACTGTTCCTATTGTTCATGGTTTATGCCTCAGTTCATGCAAATTTGTAAAGAAACTGAATGTAATTGAACAACATTAAACTCCAACACTTTATGCAGAAAATTGATCACGACTTAGCCCACGACCTCCTCAAGGTACAACACGACCCTCTTGGAAGATATATTCGGTCTAACAAGCAAGAATTGCTGCCCGACCTCAAGGAAATGCACCTAGCCTCAAGGAAATGCACCTAGCAAGAGAGTTCGGCTCCCAATACAAGAAAACTCAACCACGAGATAATAAAACTCAGCCCAATATAGAAGATTCCTCCTTCCTTAATAAAAACTCGGTCTCCTCAATCACAATTGATCTCTACACATGAAACTCAGTTGCCAAATGATGAAATCTTGACCACAATGAAGCACAATGAAAATATCTGAGTGATCTTCCCTCTGCGACCAACTAGGGTGGATAGTCTCACCACCGAAGTCCATCTTCCTCTCTAGGGTTTTCCATCGCAAGAGCCAAAAGCCACATGAGCTCCTCGAATTTAAAAAAAAAAATAACACTGCATAATAAAAAAGGGCGCCCTGATTCCTCTTTCATTTCCTCATTCACCCTTTTTTGACCCTTTAACCCTTATAATATAAAGTGACTTTATAAACTCAAAGTCACGTAAAACACCTTTTTTTCTCAATTACTCAATGTCACTTTTTAAAAAGATTGTTTTTTCACCTTGATGACATCAAATAATTAATTAATTCTCTTTTCTTCCATTGACTATAGCCTAAAATAATAACTTAGGTTGTTACGTCAATCTGCTGGAGTGATCATTTGGAAAGGGGCATTACAATCCTCCCTTCCCGAGATTGCTTGTCCTCAAGCAACTGCAAGTTAGGATGCTAGAAGATCTGGTCGCCTTCCTACATGGCATTCTTTACTGACAAATCTCTCCACCCGATGAGGTGCTCTCGGATCACCTTGTTACACAATTGCCTCTCCCGGACCTCCAAAACCTCCTCAAGAACCAACACTAACTGCCCCTCCTCATCTAATGGGGGTAACTCTGCCGAAGAAGTGACCTGTTGCCCCAATACCTTCTTGAGGCACAAAACATGAAACACATTGTGGATCTTACTTCCTTCTGACAACTAAATCTCATAAGCTACCTCTACAATTGTTCGAATCATCCGGCAGGGGCCATAAAAGTGTGGCTTAAGATTTTATGCACTGCTTTTCTTCAATGAAGACTGTTTGTATGGTTTTAACCTCAAAAATACCAAGCCCCCCACTTCGAAAGTGCGCTTGACCCTGTGCCTATCTTCATAAATCTTTTGCTGATTCTGTGCCATCTGTAAATTGTCCTTGAGAGCCTTGATGGGATGTCTTGACTCTCCTCGATCCAATCCTTGGCTTTGGGAGCCTTGCTATCCCCAAATGCCAAATCAAAAAATGAAGGAGCATCATAGCCATATAATTCTCGGAATGGGGTCATACCAATGGAAATATATGATAAGTGGTATTATAACAATGTTCCCCCAAATGCAACCACTTAACCCATGCCTTCTGCTTCCTGGACACAGTTACTTAAATACCCCTCGAGCCACTTGTTCACGATTTCTGTCTGGTCATCTGTCTGAGGGTGGTAACTAGTGCTAGGAGTCAACTCTGTGCCAGCCAACCTAAACAACTCTTGCAAAAATGCACCGAGGAATTTGCTGTCTCTGTCACTGACAATGTACTCTGGCAACCCATGGAGTCTAAATACCTCCCTGAAGAACAACTCTGCTACATGTGCTGCTTTGTATTTTGAGGGAATGACAAAAAAATGTGCGAACTAGGTCAACTGATCAACTACCACATATGCAATCTCTGCCTTGTACCTTCGGTAGACTTGTGATGAAGTCCATTGACACGCTTTCACATGTCTGTTCCGGAATGGGTAATGGGTCTAGTAACCCCGTCGGAAGAGTTTGCTTTGACTTGTTTTGCTGACAAGTCATATACTCCCTCACATGTCTCAATACATCATCTTTGAGGCCCTTCCAAGTGAACCTCTCCCTGATCTGCTTATAAGTTTTGAAGTACCCAGGATGCCCTGCCAAGGGTGTATCATGCATAGCCCTCATGATCTTCTCCTTCAATGTAGACTCAAGGACTAAGTATATGTGATCCTTGTAGATGATGTCATCCACTACTTTGTACTTGTCATCTTGTAGGATGTGATCCATCAAATCGCAAGCAAATTTATTCTTGGAATACTCTTCCAAGAGATGAGATTTCCAATCAGTTGAAATCTCTGCAAGTGAACATATCTTAGGCTTCCCGGAGAGAGCATCAACAACCACATTTTTCTTCCCTTTCACCTATTCAATGTCAAAGTCATATGCCTGCAATTTGTTGATCTACTTCTGCTGCTTATCATTTAAGTCTTCTGCCCCAAGAAGTGTCTCAACTGTTGTGGTCAGTCTTAACCACAAATTTGCCACCTACCAAGTACTGTCTGAATTTCGCCAAGGCATGCATGATGGCGAGCATTTCCTTGTCATACATGGAATAAAGCCTCTCTGACTCTGTGGGTTTCCTGCTCTCATATGCTATCAAATGTCTTTTTTGCATCATAAATACTCCTATGCCCTCACCCGACGCATCACACTCAAGCACAAAGGGCTAAGTGTAATCAGGAAGTGCTAAAACTGGGCAAGTGCTCATCACTTCCTTCATCCTGTCAAATGTCTTCTGGGCCTCCTCTATCCACCTGAATGCCCCGTTCTTCGTGAGATCTGTGATTGGTGCAACCAACTGTGGGAATCCTTTTACAAACCGCTCGTAGTAGCTGCATATCCCAAAGAATACACACAACTGTGTAAGGTTCTTGGGCAGTGGCCAATTCAATATGACATGGATCTTCTCCCTATGTACCTGTACACCCTGGGCATTGACCACGTGACCCAAGTATAGGATCTCTCTCATGTCAAACTCACACTTTGACTCCTTGGCATACAACGACTGATCCTCCATGATGCTCATAATCTCATATAGATGTTCCAAGTGCTCCTCCCATGTCCTGTTGTATATAAGAAGATCATCAAAAAACACCAACAAGAACTTCCTCAAGTCCTTGTTGAATATGTGGTTCATGCAGGATTGAAATGTAGCTGGTGCATTGGTCAACCCAAATGACATGACCAAAAACTCATAATGCCCATAATGGCATCTGAAAGCAGTTTTGGGGATATCCCATGCTCTGACTTTGATCTGATGACACCCCGATTGAAGATCAATCTCCAAAAAATAAACGGCCCCATGCAACTCAATCTAATAACTCATCGATCCTGGGAATGGTGTACCTGTTTTTTATGGTCTTCTTATTCAAGGCTCTATAATGCACATCCTTCTTCTTCACCAACACTACGAAAGAAGCAAATGCACTAGAGCTAGGTCTAATGTGTCCCATCTCCAACAATTCCTTGATAGCCTTCTCAATTCCATCCTTGAATTTCTTTGGATGTCTGTAGGGAGTAGTGATCTCATCAAATCCCTTGTCAGGCGATCTCCCTGGAGGTATCTGTCCAAAAACCTTGTCATGCTTACTCAACAACGCCTGAATATCTACATGATGATGCTGTCGGCCCTCTGCATTTTCCCAAGCTGTAATCAAGCACTCGACTGCACACGCTACATCTCCATGCCTGAAAAGGGCCTCCATCGTTTTGGTTGACACAATCTTAGTACCACCATTTGAAATTCCCCTCAGAACAACCTTCTTGTCGTTTTCTATATTGAATCTCATCTCCATTACCTGGTAACTCATCATAATTTCCCCTAAAGAATGAAGCCACTGAACACCCAAAACTATATTGGTGTCCACCAAATCAACCACATAAAAATCGTCAATCAAAGTATAATTGCCCAACATCACAACCAACCTCGGAATCTTTCGTGTGCATGTCATATTAAATCCATTAGCCACTACCACATTGAACCCCTCAAAGTTCTCTGTAGCAATGCATCTCGTGGCCACCAACGTTGCATCAATGAAGTTGTGGGTCTTCCCACCATCAATCAAAGCCGTGACATGCTGCCCTTGTAGTACTCCTTTGAATTTGAAATTGTAGTATCTAGGGGTGTCTAATAGAGTGGCAATAGTCCCACCCTTGGCCTCCACACGAGGCTGTTCATCACTCAAGTTTCCCTACTCGTTGCCCTTTCCTTGCGTAGCTTCCTCCTCTTCCTCATCACCGTCAGAGTGCACCTCTATATATTGTACCTTGCCCTTCCCCATGCACCCGTGTCCCGACTCTCAAGGCTCTTTGCAACTGAAGCAAAGTTTCTTCCTTAGCTCATTACGAGTCGCCTCATCCAACTTCTCCTTTTCGATACACTCCTTCTGGAAAGGTTTCTTATCCTTGTTTTTCTGGGGAATGAAAGGTTTGGAGAAATATTTGTTCTTCAGGACTGCATCCTCCATATCTTGTGTCCTGATGATGGCATCCTATAGAGTCTTAGGTTTGAAGGCTTTCACCCAACCACGTAGTGGCTCATGTTAGAAAAACAGGATCGTGGAGCAATAAAATAAAACAAATGCAGAAACAAAACACAAAAGACACACAATACAAGAGAGACACAGATTTACGTGGTTCACCCAGTGTGGGCTACGTCCACCAGAGAAATTG
>JZKD02S0351659.1:842820-869053 GCA_000966675.3 Picea glauca
AATCTCTACCGTTAGATCTGCGACCTTATAATGAACGGTCCATATTTACAATGAAATTACAATATACTTTTACAAGGCAATTTTTGCTTCGGGGGCTTCGCCCCTGAACCCCCATTGGGGGACGCTGCCCCCGAACCCCCGCTGGGGGCCCGCTTGCCCCCAGATCCCCCAGCCGGGGGGATAGCCCCCCCGGACCCCGCAGAGGGGGTACCCCCTCTGCACTCCTCCGCGTGGAAGAGTGTACATACTTTTGGGGTGTAAATACTTCATGGGGTATAAGCACGGCTGAAAGCAAGGACCTCTGAATCAGGAAGATAATCAGGCTCCACAACCAATAGCTCAGATAATCCTTCAGTGAACAACATAACTAGCCTTTGCTCAGATATATTTGTCACCGCGATTGCAAGCCTCTGGAACTCTGTAATGTAGGCATCCAGTGTCCCAACCTATTTGAGTTGTGCCAACTTTCTAAAATGCAGTTCCAGATCCTTTTTGTCAAATTGCTCCATCAAATTTTGTGTGAAGTCCAGATAAGAAGTAATGTTGGCATGTTCCATAGTGACCAATCCATGGTACCACCAGTCGTGGCCCTCTCCATCTAAATGCAAGGTAGCGAATTTAATCGCTTCTGCCTTCGTCATAGGGTTGAGTTGGAAGTAGGTGTCCAACGTCTGTACCCATGCTCTAGCCGTGCTCTTGTTGGAACCATCAAAGGAAGGAATGGATAACTTTCCAACCTTTCGCATGAGATCAAAGTTCTGTTGACCTTTGTTGAAATGCCTTGGTCTGTTCCTGTATTTAATAGTACAGTAGTCCTGTAATGACATGGCTTCCTGGAACTCATCACCAATAGCCCGATACTCCCTCGAGTAATCACTAAAATCTTCACCTTGTCCTGTCTGCTCTTGATTTCCTATTTGCTGCTCCCCCAAGAACTGAGGCATAAGGGGTCTAGGAATCACTCGATCAGTGGTCCTAGTGTTTCTTTTTGTGGGAATATTGTTGTTGTTTCCTTCTGCATGGTTCCCATTGTGTCCATTGGGACCCCTTGCAGCATTGTTACTCGCATGGTTTTGATTTGCTTGAATGCTGGTAATTAACTGTGTCATAAGTTGTACCAGCTGTTGCTGCCCCCTGGATAAATCATTTAGGATATGCATGGAACTGTCCTCGGGTGTCTCATTTCTATCCCCCATGTCTCCCTCTTTCCGTGCTTCTCGTTGGTCCTCTTCTTTTGAATCTGATTGAAAGATGTTTTCTGATCCTTTATGCCTCCTTCTCCTGTATGTAATGTGTGTTCCGTCCCCCAGAATCATCAAAGTATCATATGATGTACAGGCTGGCAAGATTGTGGCTCTGATATGACTGAAATATCCCCACTATTTTATTTTTTATTTTTCTTAGTTTAGCGGTGTAGACAATTTGTCAAATAGTTTGCATACAAGTGTTCTATCAACAGTTCATATGAAAATCTAATCTTTGTTGATGGTTTACAAAGAAACACCAATATCGAACTCAAATATATTTATTGCATAATTATTTAGGACAACTGCAATACATTGGAAAATTCCAGCAAACAGTACATAAGTAATAAATGAGGGACCTGATATATTTTCTGTGGAAGATTACAGTGTTGTAGGTGAAGGAATCGGCCAACAAGGTATGTATGACGGCCCAAAATTTTATGGACAGGCCTATAGGAGACAACCGTCTATATTCAGCCTCCTATGCAACAATAATGGATCCCTCCTTTATGCAGAAAAGTGATCCCAACTCAGCCCACATCCTCCTCAAGGTACAACACGACCCTCTTGGAAGATAGATTCGGTCTAGCAAGCAAGAATCACTGCCCAACCTCAAGGAAATGCACCCAACCTCCAGGAAATGTGCTCAACAAGAGAGTTCGCCCCCCAATACAAGCAAACTCAGCTGCGAGATGGTAAAACTCAGCCCAATAAAGAAGATTCGACCTTAATAAAAACTTGGTCTCCTCAATCAAAATCAATCTCTACACATGAAACTCAACTGCCAAATAATGAAATCTTGACCACAATGAAGCACAATGAAAAGATCTGAATGATCTTCTCTCCGCGACTAGGTAGGGTGGATAGTTTCACCATTGAAACCAATCTTCCTCTCTAGGGTTTTTCATCCCAAGAGCCAAAAGCCACAAGAGCTCCTCAAATTTGTTTTTAGAAAAATAACAATGCATAATGAGAGAGGGCACCCTCATTCCTCTTTTATTTCTTCATTCACCCTTTTTTGACCCTTTTACCCTTTTAATAAAATAAAGTGACTTTATAAACTAAGTCACATAAAACACCTTTTTTTTTCTCAATTACTCAATGTCACTTTTTAAAAAGATTGTTTTTTCGCCTCAATGACATCAAATAATTAATTAATTCCCTTTTCTTCCGCTGACTATAGCCTATGGGAATCACTTAGGCATTACGTCAATCTCTTGGAGTGATCATTTGGAAAGGGACATTACAAACGTGCACAATATACAAGAGGAAACTACAGTGGAAGATGTGGGCAAGAACATTCCAAAATATATGTTGCCTTGGAAAATTGATAGGTAGACCATCAGTCTAACATGATTGAAGTTGAAGGTAAGATTACCAATCAACCTATTGCAATTTTAATTGATTCAGGAGCAAGTCATAGTTATATTACCCCTGACTTGGTTGAAAGATTTCATTTGAAAAGAAGTAAACATGAGAAATCATGGTTTGTTCAATTGGCTACTGGAACTAAAAGGAAAATTAATGAGATTGTCAAAGGTTTCCCATTAGATATGGATGGTGTTAGCATTGTTGCAGACCTGACTGTAATACCTCTTGGCTCATATGATGTTCTTAATGGAATGGATTGGTTGGATGCACATCATGTTGTCCTAGATTGTCATAATAAGATTTTCACCTATCTTGATGAGGAAAGAAGGCAGAGGATAGTGAAAGGCATTCCTAGACCCATTTCTATAAGGGAGATTTCATCCTTATTGCTGAAGAGAAGCTTCAAGAAAGGGTGTCAGTTGTATGCAACTCATGTGGAAGAGCCAAGAAAGTGTATAAACCCAAATCTCAAGGACTTTCCAATGTTGTAGGACTATGCATATGTATTTGGCGAAACACTGGGTTTACCACCAAAAAGAGATATTGATTTCTCTATTAATTTGATGCTTGGAGCTGCTCTAGCATCTAAGACTAGATATAGAATGAAGGAGATGCAAATGCAATTAGAAGAATTGTTAAAGTAGGAATATATATGCCTAAGTCTCTTTCCTTGTGGAGCACCGATACTCTTTGTGAAGAAGAAAGATGGGACTTTGCAGTTGTGCATTGGCTTTAGACAATTGAATAATGTCACTTTAAGAAATAAATATCCTCTACCAAGAATTGATGACCTGTTTGATCGGTTGAGAGGAGCAAAGATCTTTTCGAAGATAGATTTGAGGTCGGGTCATTATCAAATAAGGATAAAGGATGAAGACATCGGTAAGACAACTTTCAAAACTAGGTACGTGCGCTATGAATTTGTAGTGGTTCCATTTAGACTGACAAATGCATTAGGTACCTTCATGTGTTTAATGAATGAGATATTTAGAAATTAGTTGGATAAGTTTGTCATTGTATTCCTAGATGACATTCTTATTTATTCAAAATCAGAGGAGGAGGATGAAGATAATTTGAGGTTAGTACTACAAGTACTAAAAGAGCATCATTTGTTATTGAAGTTAAGCAAGTGTTCCTTCTATTAGAGGCAGATTTATTACTTGGGGCATATCATCTCTGAGTAAGGAACAATAGTAGATGTAGAGAAGATTGAAGCTATTAGGAATGGTCTATGTGTAAGAATGTAGCCAATGTAAGGTCATTCATAGGGATTGTTAGATACTAGAGAAGATTCATAGAATGATTTTCCAAGACTGCTCATCCCATTACATCTTTACTGAAGAAGGGAATTAAATTTGAATGGGCACCAATGTGTGAAGAAAGCTTCCAACTATTGAAGGAAATGCTTACTAATACACCCATTCTTAAGATTGCTAACCCAAATGAAGATTTTGTGGTATGTTTAGATGTTTGCAAAGGACTTGGTGAAGTCCTTACTTAGAATGGGCACATATTTTGTTATGAATTTAGGAAGCTTAAGGAGCATGAAAAGAACTATGTCAGACATGACTTAGAACTCATTGCAATAGTTCGAGTTAAGAACATACCACAAAGATACTGTTCGAGTATCTTACTAAGATACTGTATAGACCACCAAGATGTGTTGTTATTGAAAATGCATGACCCTAACTGTAAAATTCCCAAGTAGATTTACCAGAAATTTAATGGATTATTGTTTTTCTGATTATAGTATTTTGCCAAATAGTTTGTTGTCTTTTCCTTCTAAGTTGCGCTTGGGTTGATTTATAGAGTTTTTACAACAAGTAAATGATGGAAATATAGCAACAATGGATACACAACCAGATACAATAGAAATAACACAAGAAAATTGCCACAATTACCTCAGATCTGCATTTTATTTAAATATATATCTAACCTCAGTACAAGAGATGGACAAATCTGGAATGGAGATGGAAGAATAATGTGTGTGGCCGAGAATAGCTTCAAGATACAACAACAATAGAGAGAGATAAGCTCTCCTGAACTCCCAATAGCTGCATGCAGGATTTGAAAGATCAATTTCTTTCCCTTCTGTTCTATAGTTGGCTGTTCTGGTTGAGTTGCGCCCCTCTTTGGCTAGAAACTCTCCTAGGAATTTTGCCCTGCTAGGTCTGGCCTCCAAACTCCTGAAAATGACTGCAAATCTATAGATCTAAAGATGATGAACTCATAAGAAGAGATTTCGTGGCTGCCGCTATAGATCCGCCCCTCCAAAGCTTTGTATCTCTAAGGAAAAGTGCGCCCTCCTTCAAAAATTCGCCCAACTTCAATATTAAATAATTATGAGGCGATAAACCCTCACAAGCTGAAGAGAAAAGTCGCCATAGGGATGGAAAACCCTCCTGTGGTGATATCTACTCCAGATCCACTGTCGTCTAGGCAAAACGAGCTTCTCTTTCCTTGACAGTGCGCCCCAATCTTGCAGAAACCCTCAAAATGGCGGCTTGACTTCACAAATCACTACTGCAAACTGATCTAGGGCTGTGTAGAATGGTGAGGGTCGGATCTTTCACCACCTTGGCCAAGCTTGGATCGGGAATAGAGGAATCTTTCACCTCCTTGCTGATCTCTAGGGTTTGTTCACTCAAGAGTCAAAACCCTCAAAACACCCAAGCTTTAGAGCTCAAAGATGCAAGTGAGAAATGATCAAGAATGAATTGAGCAAGTCACCCTCCTTCCTTTTATCCCATCTTCTAATTCTCACTTAAATTATTATTTAGGCTCTCTAATGTTCTTTTCTCCAATTATTCCATAAGGTCACTTTACCTTTTTCTTTTTTAATCTTTGTCACCTTTTGTAATTAACTTTAATTATTTGGTGACCCCCTTTTTTACCCTCTAAGTCCTCTTTTCCTTAGTGAGACTATAGCTTAGGGGGACCAACTAGGCTACTAAGTCCCCCATGGTCAATATCACATGGAAAGGGACATTACACTAACCATGTCATTGATTGGACTTCGATTAAAGTGGAATTAGAAGGAGACTTCGAAGTACAACTGGTGTGTTTACTAGACAAAAAGGTCGTTGTGCTCGGGAATAGAGTCATAGTGTAGGTAAAGGTACAATGAACCCGCTACATCCCTTAAGAAGCAACATGGGAGTTGGAGGATGCAATGTAGAAGGTATATCCACATTTATTTTGAAAATTTTGATGTAAAATTCTTTTGCTTTAATTGTATATGTAATGTTCCCAAGCAGAATTTCCAGAAACTATAAGTCTAATGCTTGCTTGTTTGTAGTGTTTTTGTTTAATGTTTTGTAGATTGTTCCTCAGATTTGCACATGGAGTGGATTTTAAAGGTTTTGCAGCATAAAAATGATGGAAATGGAACAATAATAGAATATCAACAAGATACAAGTAGAGTAACACAAGAAAGTAGCCACAAAACAATAGATCTGACCTTTATTTAATATATATGCTAACCTCCTCCATACAAGAGATACACAGATCTAAGAGAGATATGAAAGATACAATTGTTGTGACTAAATACTCCTCCAAAATACCTTGCAATAAGTAGGAATGAGTCTTCCTAGACTCCCAATGGCTGCATGCAAGTCGACAAGATCAATTTCTTTCCCTTTAAGCTTTGGCACCTCCAAATCTAGTTGAGTTGCGCACCAACTGGCTGTAGCAACCCTAGGAAATTCGGCTTCCTCAAATAAAGACCCCAAACCCTTGTAGAAGGCTATCAAACTCTAGATCTGTAGATGTATAGCTCATATGAAGAGATCCCTCAGCTAAAATAATAGATTTAGCTCTCCAATTCATTGAGTATCCAAGGAACAGTGTGCCCCTCTTCAAAAATTCACCCAAGTGCCACAATAAATAATTATGCAAAATAAACCCCTCCAAAATAGATGAGAAAGGGCGCTCTAGGGATGACAACCCCTTCTGAAACAAGTTTGGACCCAAACCTCCCCTCCACTAGCCAAATCGAACTCTCCCTTCATCAACAGTGCGCTCTACCTGCAGAAATCCTCTATATCTGTGCCTTGTCTCCTCAACCCACTGTTGGAATTGATCTAGGACTGAATAGAATGGTGAGGGTGGGATCTTTCACCACCTTGACCAAGCTTGGATCAGGAACAAAATAATCTTTCACCTCCTTGCTGTTCTCTAGGGTTTGTTTACTCAAAACCCTCAAAACATATGCTGCATAGCTCAAGAAGCAAATGAGAGAAAATGACATGAATGAGGAGTGAGGCGCCCTCTCTCTTTTATACCTCCATCTTCTAATTTTCACTTGAGTTACTTTATTGATTCCCAAAGTCATTACTTTATTTTCTCCTCTAAGTCAATTAACCTTTTTTTTCCTGCTTTTAGCAAAGTCACTTTAATAATATAACATTTAGCTCTTTAGTGACCCTGTTGTGCCTCTTAGCCCCCTTTTTTCCCATGAGACTATAGTCTAGAGGGGTGATTAGATTACTAAGTCTTCCATTGTTCTTGTCAAGAAGAGGGGAACATTACGGTCTTCCCTACTGGAAATTGCTTGCCCACAAGCAATCCTGAATCTGTTTGCTGTAGCACCTGTTCACTCTCCCAAGTGGCATCTTCTATAGGCAAATTTTTCCATTTGACTAAGTATTCCTTGATGTCCTTGTTCCTTAGTTGTTTCTCCCTCACCTCCAAAATCTCCTCTGGAATAAAAATCAGGTGTCCTTCTTCGTCTACTGGAGGTAGCTCTTCATTAGCTACAACATGTTGTTCCAATGCCCTTTTTAGGCATGATACATGGAAGACATTATGGATTTTTCTTCCCTATGGTAGCTCTAATTCATATGCAACTTCCCCAACCTTCCTTTTCACCCTGTAAGGTCCATAGAACCGAGGTTTGAGCTTCTGAGTGACATTTTTCTTAAGGGATGGATGTCTGTATGGTTGTAGCTTCAAATACACCAAATCCCCTACCTCAAAAGTGCACTCCACTCTGTGCCTGTCTGCAGATAACTTCTGCTAGTTTTAAGCCCTTTGCAAATGATCCTTGAGTTTGTTGAGAATGTCTTGGCTTTCTTGTATCCACTCCTTAGCCATAGGAGCTCTACTATCTCCAAACACAATCTCAACAAAAGTGAGGGGATCATAATTGTATAAAGCTTTGAAAGGAGACATACCAATAGACATGTGGTAAGTGGTGTTGTAGCAGTATTCACCTAGATATAGCCACTTGACCCACGCTTTCTGTTGTCCTGTCACATAGTTTCGGAGGTATCCTTCCACCCACTTGTCTACTATCTCAGATTGTCCATCTGTTTGTGGATGGTAGTTAGAGTTGGGGGTTAACTCTGTACCCACTAGATAAAACAACTCCTGCCAAAAGATGCTCATAAATCTACTATCCCTGTCACTCACAATTGTTTTGGGTAATCCATGCAATCTGAAGATTTCCCTGAAAAACAGATCTGCCATGTGAGATGCGCTAAATTCCATGGAGATGGCGAAAATGTGAGCAAAATTGGTCAAGCGATCTACTACCACAAATATGCAATCCTTCCCCTGTGCCTTGGGTAGTCTTGTAATGAAATCCATAGAAACACTCTCCCACTTATGCTCTGGAATGGGGAGAGGCTGCAATAGACCTGTTGGGTGAGTGTGCTCATCTTTGTTTTGTTGGCAAGTGGTACATTCCTTGATGTGGTGCATGACATCTCCCTTGAGACCTTTCCAAGCAAACCTTTTTCTTATCTGTCTGTATACTTTAAGGAATCCTTGATGCCTTGCTAATGATGAATCATGAAATGCTTGAAGCACCCTTTTCTTGAACAAGGATTCAGGAACCAGATAGATCCTTCCCTTATAATATATTATGTCATCTATAATACTGCACCTGTCATCCTTTAACTGTCCATCCATCAACTCACATGCAAATTTATTTTTGGAGTACTCCACCAATAAATGAGACTTCCAATCAACTAATATTTCTGACCTGGAGTAGGCTGAGGGTCTTCTAGACAAGGCATCCGCTACAACATTGTTCTTTCCTTTGACATATTCTATGTCAAAGTTATACGCTTGAATCTTACTCACCCACTTTTGTTGTCTTTCATTAAGGTCCTTCTGGTCAAGAAAGTACTTGAGGCTATTATGATCTATCCTAACCACAAATTTCGCTCCTACTTGATATTCCTGAATTTGGCCAAGGCGTGCATTATGGCTAGCATTTCCTTATCATAAATGGTGTACAACAACTCAAGCCCTCTCAATTTGCGGCTCTCATAGGCAATGGGATTCCTATTCTGCATGAGAACAACTCCTACACCCTCACCTGACGCATCACACTCCAAAATGAATGGCTGAGAAAAATCTGGCAAGGATAATACTGGACAAGTGCTCATCACCTTCTTCATTTTTTCAAATGTTAACTGTGCCTCATTACTCCACTTAAATGCACCCTTCCTAGTCAAATTAGTTAAATCTGCCCATAATTGGGAGAATCCCTTGACAAACCTCCTATAATAACTGCAAATACCAAGAAATCCCTTGAGCTCTATGAGTGTTTTGGGTGTGGGCCAATCAATGATTGCTTGGATCTTTTCTTGGTGAGCTGTACCTCCTTTGCTCCAATAATTGCCCCAAATAGAGAACCTTAGTCATCCCAATTTAACATTTTGATTCCTTGGCATATAGTGACTGTTTTTCCATGATGCTCAAGACCTCATCCACATGTTTGAGGTGATCCTCCCATGTCCTACTGTAAATCAACAAGTCATCAAAGAAGACGAGTAGGAACTTCCTCAACTATTTGTTAAACACTTGGTTCATGCATGATTGGAAGGTGGCTGGCGCATTGGTCAAACCTAAAGGCATGACAAGGAACTCATAATGCCCATAGTGGCATCTGAAGGCTGTCTTATGTATGTCCTGTTTCGTCATCTTGATTTGATGGTATCTAGAGTGCAAGTCAATTTTAGTGAAGTATACCGCGCCATGTAGCTCATCCAACAACTCGATCTATCCTGGGAATGGGATACCTGTTTTTTATGGTTTTCTTATTCAAGGATCTGTAATCAATGCACATGCGCATAGTTCCATCTTTTTTCTTTACCAACACAATTGATGATGCAAATGGACTTTAACTCGGTCTAATATGCCCCATCACTAATAATTCTTTAATAGCATTCTCAATCTCGTCCTTATGCTTCTTGGGGTGCTTGTATGGTGTAGTGATGACCGGTTTGGCCCCTTCTTCCAATTCTATGATGTGTTCAAACCCTTTATCTGGTGGTTGACTCAAAGGGATCGGTTCAAAGACCTTTTTATGCTTGTGAAGGATTCTCTGTATGTTTGGAGGATATTGCTTGTGCTTTCCACTACTCACTCCCATAAAAAAGCACTCAACTGCATAGGCCACATCCTCTCGCCTAAATATTGCATGCATTCGTTTGGCTGTCACAACTCTAGGTGCCTCTCCTGTCATCCCCTTAAGTGTGATCCTTTTTCCTTCTTCTATGTTGAAATACATTTCCATGGTTTTGTAGTTGGTGGTGATTGGTGACTGGTCCCAACATGCTAAGCCATTGCACACCTAGTATGATGTTAGTGTTTGGTATATCCACTACATAGAAGTATCTTGTCAAAGTGTATCTTCCCAAGGTCAAGTTCATCTGTGGAATATACCTGTCACATGCCATAATACGTCCTCCTGCCACCTCAACCAAGAAACCCTCAAAGTCCACCGTGGGAATGTGTCTCCTCTCAACCATAGCAATGCCAATGAAATTGTGAGAAGCTCCTCCATCAACTAGCACTGTTGCTCGTTGTCCATCAAGACCTTCTTGATTCCTGCATCATGGTGTGGGGGCACCTCTTCTCCCTGTGCATGTAAGACCTGTTCATCCTCCCTTTGGTTCATTTGTATGTTATCAATGGCTCCATTCTTCTCATCATCCGTCTCATATTCACTATCAGATACTACTTCTATATAGTGAATCTTCCCTTTACCCATACACTTATGACCTGGCTGCCATGGCTCTTTGCAAGTGAAGCATAGTTGCTTCCTCCTTAACTCTCTTCTTGTAGCTTCATCCATCTTTCCTTTTCCCTTGTCAACTTGTTTGGTGTCTCGCCCCCTTGTAATAATTGGGGGTTTAGGTGTGATCTTTTTCTTGTAGGCTGCTCCTACGAAATCTTTGGTGTGCTCAATGGCATCCTATAAGGTTACAGGCTTGAAAGCCTTAACCCATCCACATGAAGGCTTGGTCAACCCTTCTATGTACATCATCAGTAACCTGGATTTTGACATATCTGGAACCATAACTACCACTCTCTGGAACTCCTCAATGAAGGTGTCTGCTGACCCTGTTTGCCTAATCTGTGTGAGCTCCCTGAAATGAAGCTCTGGATCCTCCCTGTCAAATCTGTCAATGAGTCTCTAGGTGAAGTCAATGTATGAAGTGACATGTTCATGACCCAAAGTGGTCATCCCATGAAACCACCACTCATGCGCTTTACCATTCAAGTGTAATGTTGCAAACCTGATGGCCTTCTCCTCTTCCACGGGGTTCAACTGAAGGTAGGCATCCAGCTTTTGTACCCAAGCCTCAGTTGAAATCTGACTGGATCCATCAAAGTGGGGCATCTCCATTCTTCCTGCCTTGCGTCCCAACTCATTGTCACCTCTGTAGTGTCGCTTAGCCTTCCGCTTGTGCATTAGGTGCAATATTCTCCCAAGGAAACTTGTCTTCAGAAACCTGCAGTTAGAGAGTTATATGCTCTCTCCATATCCTCCCATTCCTCCTCAATGCCTCCATGCCCAAAGGCATTTGTGTCCCTTGGTCGTGCCTCCAAGAAGGTCGACATACATGGTCTAGGTGTGGTCCTGCTAGTTATGTGGGAATGATAATGTGTGCCTCTAGATGGTCTGGGGTCCTCTGTATGATATTTGTGCCTAGATTCCTCATTATGACTTGTTCCTCCCTGAGATCCACTAGCTCCTTGGTTGCCTCCAAATAGGGGTGGGTCCTTGCCATGTCTTTGCTCAATCAAGAACTGAGAGAGGATACCCTGATGCTTGCACTGTTCCTCCATTATGGCTATCATTTTATCCAGTCCTTTCTCAAAATTTGCAAAGGATGTCTTTAGTTTTTCCTGTCCCATAGACAAATGATTTTGCATCTCCTCTAGGCTATGTTGCATAATAACCTGGTTGTTCTTTAATGTATCATGCACTGCTGGAATCACCTTTTCAACTAAAATTGTTGCTTCTTCTGATACTTCATTCTCTGTTTCATGAGTTTCCCCCATGCTTTCTTCTGGCTCTTCTTCTTCTGGAATACCTGATACAGGCTGTCCCCCACGACCTCTCCTCTTGGGCATTAGGTTTTATCATAGGCTAGTGAAGGAATTTGCTCTGATACCACTATAATGTTCCCAAGCAGAATTGCCCGGAACTCTAATCCTAATGCTTGCTTCTTTGTATTGTTTTTGTTTAATGTTTTGCAGATTGTTCCTCAGATTTGCACAGGGAGTGGATTTTAAAGGTCTTGCATAGAAATGATGGAAATGGAACAATAATAGAATATCAACAAGATACAAGTAGAGTAACATAAGAAAGTAGCCACAAAACAACAAATCTGACCTTTATTTAATATATATGCTAACCTCCATACAAGAGATACACAGATCCGAGAGAGATATGAAAGATACAAGTGTTGCGACTGAATACTCCTCCAAAATACCTTACAGTAAGTAGGAATGAGTCTTCCTAGACTCCCAATGGCTGCATGCAAGTGGACAATCTCAATTTCTTTCCCTTTAAGCTCTGGCACCTCCAAATCTGGCTGATTTGTGCACGAACTAGCTGTAGCAACCCTAGGAAATTCGGCTTACTCAAATAAATCCCCCAAACCCTTGTAGAAGGCTGCCAAATTGTAGATCTGTAGATGTAGAGCTCATACGAAGAGATCCCTCAGCTAAAATAATAGATTTATCCCTCCAACTCATTGAATATCCAAGGAATAGTGTGCCCCTCTTCAAAAATTCGCCCAAGTGCCACAATAAATAATTATGTAGAAGAAACCCCTCCAAAATAGATGCGAAAGGGCGCTCTAGGGATGGAAACCCCTTCTGAAACTAGTTTGGACTCAAACCTCCCCTCCACTAGCCAAATCGAACTCTCCCTTCATCAACAGTGCGCCCTACCTGCAGAAATCCTCCAGATCTATGCCCTGTCTCCTCAACCCACTGCTGGAACTGATCTAGGACTAAATAGAATGGTGAGGGTCGGATCTTTCACCACCTTGACCAAGCTTGGATCAAGAACAGATGAATATTTCACCTCCTTGCTGATCTCTAGGGTTTGTTTACTCAAAACCCTCAAAATGTAAGCTGCATAGCTCAAGAAGAAAATGAGAGAAAATGACATGAATGAGGAGTAAGGCGCCCTCCTCTCTCTTTTATACCTCCATCTTCTAATTTTCACTTGAGTTACTTTATTTTCTCCTCTAAGTCAATTAACCTTTTTTTTTCTGCTTTTACCAAAGTCACTTTAATAATATAACATTTAGCTCCTTAGTGACCCTGTTGCGCCTCTTAGCCCCCTTTTTTCCCATGAGACTATAGTCTAGAGGGGTGATTAGACTTCTAAGTCTTCCACTGTTCTTGTCAAGAAGAGGGGAACATTACAGTATATAATGGTGATGTGCACCGAGGACAACGCAAAATCTAGGGGGAGGGGAATGTAATACTCCAGTTTTGATCCCCGGTTTAGTGTTGTGTATATACATGATGAATGGCTATAAGTTGAACAATGTAATTTGTAACCAAACATTGAATATTAATAAAAGTACATCACTGGCTGTAGAAGAAAAGGACAAAAGAAAGGGGGTTATGACTCCACAAGAGGGGAAAGATGAGGGGGTTTAGTAGGCTAAGGAAGGGACCTTAGTAAGGGAGCTAACCTAGGTCTTATAAAACTTAATTATGTCCTTGACTATAAGCTAATTATGGTTTACCATTTAATTAAGCCTTGCAGGGGATTAAGTAAAGAAGGGATATGTGGCCCCTTCATGCCATGCAACTAAAAGATTTACTCTTTCCATGCAAGCGAATTGTAGTTTGGTTTTGAAGGTTTGAGAGGGGAGTTTGAATGTGGGTTGCCGTTCAATTATTAGAGAGCTAAATTTATCAGGAATTGGGCATTCACGCTATGAACTGTCCTTCGTTTGGGAAATTGGGAGAATTGTCCTTGAGTGAACTGGTATGCTGACTTCGAAGTGTGAAATCTACAACCACGAATTTAGTTAGAATTGTGGCTGAGCAGAGAAGGGGATATCATTCCTTGGGTTGTGCAGGCTGTTGGGGAAGAGGGATGTGGATTGGGCATTATTGTAGGTGTAATTAATGACTGTGAGCTTGGGAATTGGGTTGTGAGAAGAGAAATTAGAGCCAACCATATAAAGTGTGCCCCTTGTGGATTCAGAGCCTCAACTACGGGGTGGCCTCTGTTTAGAGAGAACTGGTGCAACAGGGAGCCTATGGTTGGGTGGAACATTCGTCTTTTGTAGCCATTTGTTGGACAATTCTAGTCAGATAAGTGTTCCTATATGTATTTGTGAATTGTGTTGAATTAATACTGAATTGCTGTGGTTATGTCATGGTTGAATTAATTTCTAGTTTGTTCTTCTGAATGCCTATGTTAATCTGCATTTATGATTTACAGTTTTATTAATAATTGAATGGTTACAATTATGTTGCATAAATCTGTACTGTCATGCTTGCTTATGTTAAATAGTTAATAACACAATACAATGAGTTTGGTTCCTTAGTAAATTGGTGTGAATTTGAGTGTTTAAAAGAAGTACCCAATATCCTCAAAGTGCACAGAGGGTATTGAGTATGTTACATCCTTCGTTTGACAGGTTCTATATTTTTGAAGGGGTTGGCTCGTCTTCATTAGTTGTGTTTGATGACTTTTATGAGTGGGTTGGCTTTCTTTGCACTACTAATTCAATCTTCCATAGGATCATATTTTGGATCAGCCTTCTTCTTGCTCTTTTCTCTCCTTTTATTTTTGATGTAAGAAGCATTGGATGTAAGCATCTCTGTCCCATAGAGAAATTGGCGTTGTGGATCTTTTAATAAAATTCTATTCATCTTTATAATCCCTTTCCTCTCTTTCCTTGTGTGGATGTTATTCACTTGATTCTTCCTCTGAAGATTAGGAGAGGTCGAATTTGTCTTCTTTTATTTCCCTTAAACATCCCACAGTCTTCTTCCTTCCCCCTTTCCTTTTTTAAGGAACTCTTTTCTGAGACGCAGGACAGGAGGACAATGTGTGGCTAATTTCATGGCAATATTTGCTTTGAACAAGTTTTCCTAATCTAAGACTTGAGTTCTACTGAAGTTATTCAAGGTTAACATTAATTCTGCTTGTAAACCTTTGATAATATCCATTTCTACACAAACTTTGGTACAAGAGAGAGTCCTGCTATCTCTAGGATCCCAGTGAATAAGAAATGGCTAATATGATTTCCAATATTCTAGAAGCCCTTCTTATTCCCTAGAAATATTAGGAGATTTAGTGATCTCACCCAATGAGGGATGAAATCAAAATTTTCTAATTTAGGGTTGAAGCTGGGATGCCAAAATTTCATGCAAAGATTATATAAAAATGGGACTCTTAGGTACAAGGATGTCGATACAAAGCAGGAGCGCTAAAGCGGCTCCTATATAAAAGTGAGGCAAGAAGTAGTATAGAATATAAATTTAAACTAAACCCCTCAGAGGCCAACTTCAAAGATGGAGAGGAGATCCAGGAGAGAGGTGTATAAGGTGAGTGCGTCTAGAGTCTATGGTACTAGAGGTACGAGGCTACTCTGGTCCACTGCAACCATTTCTTCTAACATCTGAGGCTGAATGGAGAAAATTCAAAATAGATGTCTTTCTGGAAGAAGAATTGGAAAAGGAGCTGATATGAGTTGTGCTGCTGTTTGGAAGGAAGAGCCTGTTGTGGTCTAGAAGATATCATTTGTCGCAAAGGACAAACTTTCCCCAAAACTAGGGACCTTCCTGAAAAAGTGCTACTACATCAGCTTCAGACTCAAAGTTGATACAAACAAAACCATCTTCCATAAAAGAAGCAGCAAATGACACCTAAGAATAAATCATCCAAGTTGTGCTTTGCCCATTTGAAAACCCATGCATTGAGGGCCAAAATTATCGAATTTACAAATTAACCCCCTTTCCCAAAGATCTTTCAACTTGGAGTGGGAAAGATCATTCTTAATATCTTGCTAGGAAGCCAAGTAGCCAGCATTTGTGTGTGTGGGCACCGGAATGGGGACACCATTTTTGAAAATGGGATGCGTTGGGCTTTAGGAGAGGTTCACACATATAATGTATACAATATTAAAAAAATTAAAACTTTAAAAATAGAAACAGAATTGATGTAAAACAATAAAATTCTGTGATTTGAGCTGTAAAACCATCCTTCATATTATATACCATTGAATACCAAGATTTCGCAATTTATGTCTCTGCCAAAACTTGGGGGAAGGGTACACAGTTGTAGGAAATACAAATCTCAATAAAAGTGAGTAGGTGTAGAGTCCATATCTTGGCACTAGATAAATCTTGAGGAAAGTTAGTGGGTATTGTAGCAGAAGCCAAAATTGATTTTAAATTTCAATTGGATATACCGAGAAATATAAATATTGAATGTATAAAGTGATGAATGATGATTACAATGAGCCTCCTGACAATGTACTTATATGCATTGATTGGTCACGAGGTAAGAGGTGTGTCCTTTGACCTTTCATTATCTACTAATTATTATTTACTATTTATCATCATCATTATTTATTATGTTTATTACAGGTATACTGTTTATATCTTGGCACTAGACACAGATTGGATCTCTGTAAGAGGTTGCCAGGCAGTGGAAAACAGAAATCTGATCTTTGTATGGTTAATGACATAAAATATATATACTAAACCTCTATATCAGCTAGTGGGGCATGAAATATGTAGGTCAGACTCTTGGAATAAATTCACCAACAGATTCATGTAATAGATCACTGGGCATGGAAAATTCAATTCACACCTTAAATCAGATCTTTGGACATGGAGGACACGGATAGAACTTAAAAAATGAGAATACTAGGCAAGGGATTAGATGGTAGAAATCATAGTTTTGGGTTGTTTCGAGGGGATATCCTTTGAGCTTAGTTGGGGGCACCTTCCCGCTCCTGGACCATGGGACATGTTTATTGGGATGGGGAGATGTGTGGATGTCTCCTGGGGCTGGGGAGTTCAGAAAAGCTCGCTGGAAACACAGGGGGGAAGCCATAGCAATGGGAACCTAAAACAAGCTGATTGATGACGCTTCAAGTAGAATCACCACAGACCCTAGGAGGTGCTATTTGGGAAAATAGCAGGAAAATAGGACAATTTTTCAGATATCTTTGAAAGATTTTGCAGCTAATATGTTACTTTTATTCAGTTCAACTGCCTAAGTTTATAGAAGGCTATACCTATCAAGGTGTAATCAATATGTGTGTTTTTCTGTACATTCAAGAGTATTGGTGTCTCTCATACAAAACCAGGGTTGCCATTATAGTCATTATTTTGGATCGGATAGATCCCTGGAAAGAGTTTCAGAGAAGTATCTTGAATTATTTTCTGTTATTCATGAAAAATTGACAGTGGTTGAACAGTTAAAATTAAGGAAACTGTAGTTAGCTTTATCATCCTTTTCTGGATAATCAGATCTATTTACTGATCCTGTGTTTTGCTGTTTCACAGGTATGTTGTGGTCAAATTGTCTGATATTCGTAAGGAAGTGCAATGTCCTATTTGCCTAGGTATGGTATTTTTTTTTGAAAAAAAATGCTTCTTTTAAAGTATTAAGATGATCAGAGTATGTACATACAGGGCATTTATACAAAAAATGGGTCTGCATAGCTTGCCTTAACAAGCTAAGAATCCTGGATACTAGTAATCAAAATTGCCCTATCTCAAAGTGAAAAATTGGCACAGGCTTAATGGTCAAGCGAGAACATATTGGAGTCATTAAAAATATCAAATCAGGCCAGCTGCTACACAGAAACGAAAAAATTCTGAAAACCAAAAACTTAAATTAATCTGCAGTGTGAATTATGCCTGCATTGGGTAGCAGATCATCACAGTCCTTGGGGGGTGGTCCCCAATCAGTGGGGAGGTGTATGATATTTTAAGTACTTTTGTAATATCGGTATCACAATCACTGCATGGAACATAACTGCTTACAAGTAGATATTTTTGAATTATAGCTAATATTATATACAATCTGTGTTCTTTGATGCAAACTGATAACTTATCACTTCTTTTGCTGGCTTTCCGGTTGAAAGTTAGTTGCAATATGTGAGTTCAGAACTACATATAACTTCATAGTAACTGTTTGAAGAGGGTCAATAGAAAGAGGTTGAAAGAAACAGCAGTAAAAATAGGAAATTTGAAAATTCTTACCCAAACATATATATTATATACACACATTGCATATAAAAGTTCCTTCCCAGCTCATACATCTTTATCTAGATATGTCATTTCCTTATTTCTCAAAACTTTAGAAGTCTCATTTTCAAAACCCACACCCCTTTCTCTTTTCCAGGTAACACACACACACACACACATAAATAAAAAAACGTGTTTGTGTAGTTTTTGACTGTCTCTGTCAGGTCCTATTGGAGAATGAGTCTCCAATAGATTTTTGAAGCTTGATTGTTGTACTTAAGTGCTTTGCCTTTGTCTCCTCTTAAGAAAGTTTTGTGCTTTGGTCATTAGTTTCATGCCACTGAAACTATCTCCTATCTCCACAAAAGAACATTCTTCTCACATACTTTTGATGCCTAGATTTGATTTTGCTCATGGTCAAGTGAAGGAAATCTTCAAGTTCTCTTAATGGTGATTTCTTTTCCCATTGTATATGAGTGCTTGACGAGAATGTCGACAAAGTTGTTTAATCAGCCATCGCCATACCTTTTTAAAATTAATGTTTTGAATCTTCTATTCCTTAACCTCAATAACTCTGTTGGAAAGTAAGCAGAAATTTATTTCCTCTGAGTACTCTATATTAGTAAAAGTAGCCACTAAATTCATATTAAAATGCAATCTTCTTGTGTGCCAGGAATTATCCGAAAGACAAGGACGGTGATGGAATGTCTCCACCGCTTTTGCAGAGAATGTATTGACAAGTCAATGCGTTTAGGGTATGTTCTCAAAATATAGTTTAGTTTACATTTGAAAGAAATTGATTGTTTATTTCACACACACACAATTTATTTTTTTAATTTTGTTTCCATTCTTTACATTTGAAAGAAATTGATTGTTTATTTTACACACATGCACATGCACACACACAATTTATTTTTTTAATTTTTTTCCATTCCCTGGAAATTTTTGGGGAACTTCCAGCAGTCCTGGACACCCATGCCTGTGTCCTCCATCCACGATCGTGGAAACACTGGATGTACTTTTGAGTCCCATTGATCTACTTATCGTGGTCATTGGTTGGACATTAATAAAATTCTCTTATTTTCTTATTTTATATGAAATAATATAGACATAGGTCATTATTACTGTATATAGATGTTAAACTGTTTTAACAAGCTGTCATCATGGAAGTTGCATGCTGTCTGACCATTGTGATTTATTGTGCTACTAACTGTCATTCAAAAAATTATAATACTTTATCCATGGGACCAGATGAGAACCTGATATGGAAGTATATATTTTGTTCTTAGATTTAATTGGTCTAAGGCATGATAATGGTTTTTCTGGTCATCTTAGGAACAATGAATGCCCTCAATGTCGTACACACTGTGCCAGCCGCAGATCATTAAGAGATGATCCAAATTATGATGCTCTGATTGCAGCAATTTATCCCGACATTGATAAGTATGAAGAAGAGGTCAGTAGTTTCCTAGCTCTTTGATTTTCTTACCCGTGTTTAATTCTTCCATAATTTTCCGATGCAATGGATATGTTATCTCAATGTTGACTCAATTGGGTGTTTTTATTCTTTTGCGTTAGATTTTTTGCATCTATAACTAGGAGAAGCCATACATTTTCTGATTGGTATGTCCTTTGTATAGGAGTTTTCTTTACATGACGAAGACAAATGGCACAACAAGCAGGTGGGCTCTCACTGAATCATGTTTTTTTGGAAAAGTGCATCATATATTTCATTAATGCACATAGAAGAATATATCAGATAATCATACATCAGTGGGCCAAGGCATAAACAGGAGGGTGCTTGTTGTTTGTGTTCAATCCTTTATTTTTACTGGAAAAAGGTCTCATGATTGGTAGTCAGAAATCATTATTTCTTTTTATCAGCTTTGACTTTGGATGAAGGTTTCATGACAGATCCAGACAAATATTGCACAAACATATCGGCGACAATCAGAAGCTCTTACCAGGCGCCGTACCACTGCTAAGGTCACTGCAGCAGCCATTGTTAGAAAGGCACATGGAAAATTTCGAAATGGTCAGAATGGAGGCAAAAGTGGAAGGAAACGACAAAAGAGAAGTATGTCTGCCGATGTTGATGAACACACTGCATTGAAGCATTCCTCTTCCGATGATGAAGAATCTCAAGAAATTAGGCAGAGTCAAAGCGAAAAAAGAATTCCAAGTTCTTTACCTGAAACTTCAGCTAACACAGATAACAGCAATGATGACTGTGATGAAATAAATCATGGCCAAGTAGAAGTGAGCAGAGAAAGCACTGGTGCCTCTCATGGAATAAGGGGAAACACAGAAATATTGGTTTGGGGTAAGGGTGGTGCACGGACCAATATGCGATATGGAAGTGTAAGTGGTTCAAACAGCAAGAATGCCCGTGGCATGCGTGTAGCTAAGATGGTCAATTATCTTTTGTCTAAAGCCCGCGAGGAAGATGAGAATGAGGTAGACAAATCTCTTTAAGATATGTATGGTAATTGGTGGATGTCAAGTCCTTAACAAAGTGATTCAAAAATGTACAGTACTCAATCTAATTTCTCAACCCAAAAATGAGAAAAAAATCTATCCATCAAAAGGACAGTTTAGGCTTTTCTAGTCTGAATAGTGACTAGTTCATTTAAGGGTGGATTCTGGACACTAGTTAATGGAAGCCCTTTGTATAACCAGCATTCCTGTTAATATTGATGTTTGCTTATAGTTTCATGCATACTAACTGATCTTAATTTTGTGTATTTCCTTTTGGCTTGCAGTTTGATATACAGTTCACATTGCTACCTTCTGAAAATGATGAAAATCTTCCGAGTTTGGAGACGCCATATCTCTGTTGCTCCCCAACTGTATCTGTAAATCACTTGTGCAAAGTAAAACATTGACGTTATCTAAGCCTTACATGGATTTTGTTTCATCAAATTTTAGTTTGTGTAAACTAGAAAATATCTTCTGGCACAAGTTCCCTTTCTTTTCTTGAGACTTATTTTAGTCTATTTATATATCCAGTTACTTGCCCTTCAGCTTTCTTTGCCAGCTGAAGATCTAGAAATTGTTGTGGAGAAACAAAGAAATCTTATTGAACCGGGATCACAGAGTAATTTCTCACATCTGGGCAAGCCAGGAAAGGGAAAACCCACACTTGGTGCTTCAGAGAATCAAAGAGTTATTGAGGTCCTGCAGCAAGAAGCAACACTTGCAGAGGTCCTGGAACAAGAAGCAACACTTGCAGAAATCTTTTCTTATTATACAGGATGTCGGGGTAACCTTGTATGTGTACTTCCTCAAATTCCCACCAATAATATTGTTTCTGAAAAATTTCCATTTGGAACATTATCTTAATGTGCAATATTTCTGTGCTTGTTACCTTAATGTCACTGTTAGAAAATGTTTTAATGAGACCCATGCCTGAATACACTGCTTTTGAAAAATGAAATTGATGATGTCCTTTTTCTAGTATATGGGATTTTAAATTTTCATATATTTTGCTCATGCTTTGCTAGGCTTTGACGTATCGGCGCAAGTTGTGACATGGACACATGCAGGGATCTTATCATGTTGCCATTCCATGCAAAATATTTCCAGGCACCAAGTTTGGATTGTTGCTGCTTGTAAACTTCGATATGACATGTAATTTGGGACTAACCTCCATGGTTGACAAGCTTGACAAGCCACTGTTTCCAAGGAACATTGTAAATTAGTATTTTTTTGTTATGTAAATGATGAAAACGTCGTTCATTTGAACAAATGATATACTAACCAACATATTTTAGAACTTCTAAAATGAAGACATGGTGATGAAATTCACCAATCTCACCAGCTCAAAATAACAACAAAGGAAAAATAAGCTGTGTGGGGTTATTTATGTAGTCTCACATTTCAATGGCTGAAATAACTGCATTTGTTTTTTCTCTGTAACTGTATTCTTTGTCACAACTTGCATTATAATTTCTTGGCATTTTATTTAAATGCTGCTCTTAAGACTTACATGTTGAACATACTCTTCCCTTTGCGAATTGTTTTCAGTGATCTGTATATCTGCTATTGCTATTCATGGATATAGTTCTTCATAATTATGTGGCATGTTAGGTTTCGTATCAATCTTGTCAAGTTTAAGGGACGGGGGAATGGGTTTTGGGGACAGCTGGAGAAACCCTCCAAATTTCAGGTGATGCACCCCAAAAATGTAAAAAAATTCAGAATTTAATAATTTATTATCCAATTTGAAACTATAAGAAGTAAAGCCATACATCCATAATTCTTGTCGAGGCACTATTCTCATTTAGAAAAAATTCTTTATCAAGAAAGCAACTTTCCTGCTGCAAATCGTGTTGCAAAATTTAGCCACTAAAGTAAACTAAAAGGAACAAACAATAAGATGTTGGAAACAAGTACTGCATCCGAGGTAATAACGATTGTTATACATTTATTTTTGACACAACATTATACACAAGACTGATGGAAACAAATAATGTCTGGTTGGGAGGGCTGAGAGGAATGGAACTGCAGAAAACTATTACAAGAAAGACTGAAGTAAGGTTCTTTATAAGAAAACAAACATTTTTAAAATTTCTGTGAAAAAAATAGAGACAGATCATGTACTCAAACAACTTGGAAGAGGTCAAGAGAAAGGTAGGAAAGGGCATTGTATCAATCCATGTGTTAAACACAAAATAATACTAAACTAACCCGGTTAGCACCAAGACCTTAGTGGAAAAGAAACAGTACTAGCAGTGACCTCCAATGAGACGAGGGATGTCTAGGCATCACTCGATGGAGTTGAGGAATGTTGCCAGATATTCACCCATCCCTGCAACACTGGAAAATTGAAATGCAGAGGACACGTCCGCAACTCCTGAGGATCCGTCCTTGCAGAGGATTGAAATAAATGATATTTTGTAAATTCAATTTTTCATCCATTCAGTTGCTTTCATTGCACTTAATCTTGTGTTCTGGAGTTATTGCAGATGTTAAAACTTAGAATTGTATTTGAACAACTTTAGGTTGTATACAGATTTAAATGTATAGAACTAGTAAAATTGCAACTTGGAAAATAATTAATTATCTAATTGATTTAAAAAATGGAAAACATTGTTTGGTCTTTTGCGGTGTGCAAAAATTTATGGATTCAAATACATTCTGCTTTTCTATATACAGGTATCTTGCAACATGCATTGTTTCATTGGTGAGGTTCATGGAGTGTTAAGCTGTTCCCTATGGTTCCAATCTTTCTGTGCTTTTCCCCACCCATATGGCATAAGTTTCAAAAAGGATGAGGTTGGGCACAAGCTCCATGGGAGTTTTGGCAGAATAGTTACCTCTCAGAGCTGTCACTTGAGCCAAATGAAGTCCTTTCTTTGCAGTGTGGACTCTAGGGATATGTTTCTTGAAGCACTGAAGAATAAAGTATTAGTAAGCCACTTATAATATGAACTATAAATCAAACGGTTTGAACTAGATTGAAAGCAAACAGCTTTGTTTTTACGAGACAAATAATGACCAAAATCTTATTGAACAATTATTTTGCTCTGTAAAATTAGCTCCTAATTCATAATATGTAGAGACACACCATCCACCTACTTTTCCATAGATTGAAAGCAAACAGCTTTGTTTTTACGAGACAAATAATGACCAAAATCTTATTGAACAATTATTTTGCTCTGTAAAATTAGCCCCTAATTCATAATATGTAGAGACACACCATCCACCTACTTTTCCATAGTAGCAAAAAATAGTAGAATTTAAAATTGTATCCCTCCTTTCATTTTTGGGGTTCCTCAAATTTAATGGCCATAACATCGTTGCCGAATTGTTAAAAACTTACGCAGATGGTGTTCATTAAAGGTCAAATATAGATAAAATTGGTGTCCAATGATATGATTGGAATAACAAAATAAATGTGACTTTCATAGTGTGAATAAGTAGATGATTAAAAATCAAGGGTCTATTACTGTTGGCACAAAGCTGAAAAAATTGCTTTATTTTATTGGGCTGATTCTGATGGTGATTTATAGACTTGTATAAGCTTGTGCTTGAAGTGACACTATGTTGTGCTAACTAAGCCATGGGAATGATTTGAATACTTTGTGGTCAGTGTTAGATGAAAAGGTAATCTCTTGTGAATCTATGTTGATGTTAGGTTTGTATTCATTATACCTGTTAATAAAATTTTAATTTAAGAGTTACAATTTGAAAATGAAATAATATGTGGCTTTGGGATATAAGTTAAGATATTGAAGTATAAATATGATATTACAATTTTATCCTTCCATTGTAAAGGAGGAGGTACTTACTATGAGGTGACCTAGGTCCAAATCTTGTGTACTTGTTAATTGCAATTCTCTAATACGGTGCCGAACAACAAATAATTATTAATTTTCATCCATTATGTTGTTGTGCTAACATTTTAATAGATTTAGATATTCTTCAAAGTTATTAGGCTAATAATATTACCACCTAATTTTGTACAAGGGATAACACTTGTCATGTCTTTTTGTAATTTTTATTAATAATATTTTACCTTTCTTTCAGTTCATTGGTTTATGTTATGTACAAATTCAATTGCTATGCATGGTATTCGACAACATCACCAACTGAATTTTTACAGAGGCTTTTACTCATGACTTGCAATGCAAAGAAATTTAATATGCAAGTATGAGTTAGTATGCTTGCAATCCTATTCGATGAAATAAGGGAATAAGGTTGGTGCCCCTCTCTTTAAAAATGGCCACCACACCTTACCCCATTGTATGACTCCCTTTTTAGGGAGGATGGTACATTGTTGATATGGTGTCTACCTAGTGGAGTTCACCACGATTGTTGTGTGTGTGTAAAGAGAGAGGGGGCAGGGTGGCGAGTGCCACCATAAAGAGGGCTGGGGGGTGGGTGCCACCATAAAGAGGGCTGGGGGGTGGGTGCCACCATTGTAGTCATTTGTTAAATCAAAGAGGGGGGTGGGGGTAGCAGGTGCCACCATTGTAGTCATTTGTTAAATTAAATAGTTAGCTGAGCGTACTAGCAATATATGTAACTATAATAATATACATAACACTTGAAAAGAAGGCTTTAGGGATTACTAATAATCAATAACTCAACCATTGGTTAGTAATAAAAAGAAAAACAATCATTATATAATTGAAAAGAAGGCTTTAAGGATTACTAATAATCAATAACTCAACCATTGGTTAGTAATAAAAAGAAAATCAATAATTATATATAATATGTTTTCTCTATTATTGCCCACACCCCCACTATGTTTTCTCTATTATTTCCCCCACCCTCACTATATTTTCTCTATTATTCCCCCCACTATGTTTTCTCTATTATTCCCCCCACCCCCACTATATTTTCTCTATTATATGAGGGTGGGTGTGAGGGAAATAATAGACAAAACATGTTATATATAATGATTGATTTTCTTTTTATTGCTAACCAATGGTTGAGTTATTGATTATTAGCAATCACGAGAGCCTTCTTTTCAAGTGTTATGTATATTATTATAGTTATATATATTTCTAGTACGCTCATCTAACTATTTAATTTAACATATGACTACATTGGTGGCACCCCCCGCCTCCTTTACACACACACACATATTCCTTTTGGGAGGTGCCACCATTGTATATATTTGTTAAATCAAATAGTTAGATGAGTGTACAAGTAATATATATAGCTATAATAATATACATAACACTTGAAAATGAAGCTTTAGGGATCACTAATAATTAATAACTAAACCATTGGTTAGTAATAAAAAAAACAAATCTCTCTCTCTTTCACACACACAAACACACACTCACACACACTCACACACATATATTCCTTTGAAATAAATTCATGGGAAACTCTTGTACACTTCCCTTCATTTTGATGATGGTACCTAGTGTAAATCGGGCAGTGAAGACAATGCACCTAACCTTGTGGAAATTGAACTAGGGATGTCCACTATGTGGCGGATTATCGACAACATCTTAGAAACAATGAAACCAACTAATTGAGCCAATCCCCAGGGCTAAAACACATACACACACACACAAATATTCCCCAAAGAAAAAAATGTTTCTCTTTCTTTCAAGAAAAATATGTAGTGGTACATTCAGTAATATTTTTTTCCATATTTCAAAAAGATA